>CABEEJ010000037.1:377222-427811 GCA_901482245.1 Timema douglasi
TCCGTTGCCATTGTTTATAAGTTCCTATCTTCCTCTAAAATAGTCCTTTTGTGGACTAAAATTTAATTTTAACTCTACAGTAAATATTCTCATGACATGTGCTGGTTGTCACGTGGTCTGAATGTTTTGCTCATCTATTTTGGTTTATAAACTAAGAAATTCGGCCCCGGCGTGTAGTGGTCAATGAATCAGGTAACGACCCTAGGTGTTACGAGCTAGATTTTTGGCTTGTACCGTGGGTATTTTTTTTTTAAAGGAGAATTATCCCAATGGCCATCACGTTTGGTTTAATTAGGCTTAAGGTAGGTTAAGACTCCCACTGTCTCCACACCTCCATATTCAGTATAGTCTCATTGAGTGTGCGACGTGTAGACAACCTCCTATGGTGTACCCTGGGAAACGTTCTGTGCTACCTGAGAAGCGAATAGTCTACACTCACAGGGGACCGAACTAGATATCATATCCCCATCAGTCAAATATAACATACGCTAAAAAACCAACCACTGAAGAAGAGGTTTAGGTTCAAATCCCGGCCGGATGTACTGGGGTGCCTTCTCACAAATGATTTCACATTCTACCTCCAAGAAAATTTTATTACACTTCGTCTAAATGACACCTTCATCATATCTAAGACGTAGTTTACAATATAACCCTATAAAGTTCAAACATAAACATTATATAGGACCTTCCGTAACAATTTGATTGTTATAAAACATTTTAATGTGTTTTTTTATGTTTGAGATTTTACTAATAAATCATTAGAACTTCTATCAATCTAAGAGTATTTGCAATGAGAAGATTACGGAATATCTCCAACAGTACTTGTCCTAGAACCAAACTTTTATTATTATAGTAAACACAAAAGGTTATATAAAAAAGTAAAAATGGTATAAACACATCCTGTAAAAAACGTGTACGGTCTTTCAGTAGCTTAGGCCAGTATGCGAGAAAGAGGCTGAGCGAAAAAGGTGGAGTGGTGAAGGTGGTGCGATAAATTGCAGCAAACTATATAGAAAATAAACTCACTTTCGACTCAACTCCATCTTCAATTTTGCTCAGCCTTGTTCTTGCATACAGACCAAAAAATATAAATTAGGATATGTAGGAACCTATCGTCTCCAATTGGCCACCTTTTCAGGGACATTTGAGGTTAGTTCCGTCGCTTCGTTCTAACTTAAGTGACATATTTATTTCATTTAGTTTTCGGAGACAGCTATTTTAATCACGGGAACTGGAGAAGGTAGTTTCCATTTAATGGTACACTCCGTTTACCCTGATAGGTGAAAGGTTTACCTTCAAATGTTCCACTATGGTGCAACTTATAAGATAGGGTCATAGTTAAGTTCGTGAAGATAAGAATGCTCACTTTTAGGTTAACTGGAGTATACATAATACACCCTGTAGTCATGTCTTTATATTCGTGCTATTGGACAGTGTGAGTAGATTAAGTCTAGTGTAGGGAGTGACCACTTTGTAAAACGACCTCCGAACACAAGCAGAGATAAAAGGTAAGAAAAATAATATTTATTTATTTGATATAGTTAGCGTTTAAGTTCTTAACCGATTTATTATATCCGCACAGAGAATTTCTATGAGCGAGAGTGAAAGGGCCTACCTATTTTGCAGGGAAGGTTTTTTTTCACCTACTTAGAAGGGTTCGTTTACATGCCACAATCGAAATAGTGCCGAAGGCTTTACTTCCCCTCCGAAGGAAGCTGTGTGACGTCTTTTTAACGTTCAAGAAAAATTCATCAACCCCGGGCGGGTTTGAACCCACGAACATCGGTTCTTAAGACGAGCACTTTAACTCAAGACCATCGAGGACAACAATAATACTAGTCCAAATGTGTGAAATATTTGTTTCTGGCAATGATAATGTGATTTTATATTTAAAAATTTTTGACAACTGACTTGGTTGAAACATTTTTGATTTTATGACGTTGCCCACTTGATAAATTTGAAGCAATTTTGTAAAATGGGGCTGCATCTAAACTAGACGCACATAAGCACTCTAAGCACTATCCAACTTAGACGCCAATATATGTTTTATTAGCTACGAGTCTTACTACCCGTTTGGGCTGTACGCCTATTTACTAATTATACTAATGTATTAAGGGCTAGGAATGTTGAATTTATAACAATTGTACCCGCATTTGCGTGAAAAACCACCCTTAGTACAATCGACCTGGATCGAACCTTTATCTCCCCGTCCTTGGTAGTCTAATATATTATGAGAGTAGCGCCTTAGACCATGAGTTCATTGATGTGTATCTCTGGTAAAATAAATATTTAAAGCTTATAGCCTCTTTTTTTCTGTTATTTCTGTTTAAAAATCAATATTGAATGAAGCCACGATTATGTTTACTTTTTTATCATTTTATTTGCGGTATTTAACGTGTACTTCTGTGTGTTGACTGATTATATCAGCACACGACTTGAAAACTAGCTTAAATCTAAACCAGCCCCAACATCCAGCCCCAGCTGTTAATTTATTACAGTGAAAGGGAAAACTCACATTTCACGAATGATGTAGTTTTCGCCCATTCCAGGAATCGAACCTGGGACCTTTGATTCAGTAGACAGACACGCCACTGGCTGAGATAAAGTGTCTCACAATTTTATTCTCTCGACAGTAACATAACGTCGTGAATTTCGAAGCAAACCTTTGAGAACCACTGATCCAACCTGTAAACGATTCGACCATACACTCTCCCTCCGAGTGAAATCATGGTAAGGCCTGTGAAGTTGGATTGCACCTTCTCATTTCCTGGTTGTTTCCCTCCCCCCCTATCCCGCTACCCAACAACCATCTGGGCACTAAATCTCCCCTTTCTACCACCCCATTCTCGTAGCAGCGGCAATAAACCCGGCCCCTAGTCTCCTGCAACCTTCCAAACTCCGGGAGAAAAGGAAAGGACTATTGATCCTTAGCACTGTAGACCATATTCCTCCTCCGGTAGTTCGTCCACCATCATTATCCTGGCTGCACCTCACGTGGAAACTGAAATGAAAAAAAAAAAAAAAAATCATGAGCCACCTTTTGTTAGTCATTCTTTTCTGCCCCTGTACACACACGAGGAAAAAATTTCCCTGGCCGGCAACAAAGACCTAGAGTGAATTAAATTGACAAGCTATTATATTTGTTGATAAAGGTTATGTCCTCATCTAAATATCGTGATATTTAAATTGAAAAATGACACCTGAACAAGGGAATCAAACCTGGGAGCTTTGACTTAGTATGCCAATACTCTTATCGCTGAGATATCCAGATCCTGTGCCCAGAGGGATTCTTAACCCATATTTTAAGTCAGAGTCTGTTATGGACGTGTGATACATAATAAAAGCGATCAATTAAGATCCCACCAACTTCAGTGGCCGCATGGTCTACAGTGTTCCTATCACAGTAGACTGGACTTCCAATGACGGGAAAAGTTAGGTTAGAATCTCGGTCGGGGGAATTGAGGGTGTTTTTTTTTTTAAATGGTTTTCTCCTCTTGCTCCATGAAAATTTGGTACACGTCCTCTAAATATAACCTTCCTAATATCTAAGGCCATTAGCGTAATTAGGACATAAGCGTATAACGTGAAAGAAAAGTAAGACGCGGTGCTAAAAAAAAATTACGATCACGAGCTATCAGATAACGCATCCAACTTCAGCTTGGGTTAAGTCTTTTTGATACCAAATGTACAATGATAACTGTACAAATGTACAATGATAACTGTACAAATGTACAATGATAACTGTACAAATGTACAATGATAACTGTACCAATGCGCATTTCATGTTGGACTAAATAGAATTATCCTATATATTATTTCTGTTGTCAACATCCCTTTTCCTCAACCAATACAAAGCCTACAGCGATGAATAAGATATCAGTGGATAGGATATTTTTACCTACTTTTGACATAGCATACTCAGTTTACGTTAAAACACATTGTTTGTTTAAAAATTTAAGTCAAAAGAAAAATCTAGCAATATTTTTGTATCAATTACCGAAAATAAACTCTATTTGTTATTTTGTGTATACACTTCGCTGAGTATTTAATTTCAACAACCTAATAAAAGACTAATATATTTTTGGGGGGGTGGGGTGGGGGGGGGAAGGTTGAACATGCGAAAGTTTCGCAAGGGTTTATTGATATTTGTTAATTACGGTTATATCCGTATCTAAATATAATATTATTTAAATTTAAAAATGACACCTAGACATAGGATTTGAAGTTAGGACCTTTGGCTTGGTACGCATACCTCTACCACCAAACTATCCAGGAGTCATCCTGTGTACGGGGTTATATTTCCCTCATATCTTAAAAACCTTTGAATTGTGTCACTAAGCCAGTCGAAGGGCCAATTTTACAAACTTGGGGTGTGTCGCGGGCCACAGTTTAAATGAATTTTAAACTTTTTTGTTTGTAATGCGTCTTACTACCCGTTAGAACAATGTACATTTTAATCACACCAATAGGTAAGGGATGAGGACGATATAATTGAGAAGAAACGCAACATCATTTTGTGAAGAGAATGAGGTGAAAATTTATGGGATACTACTTTCTGTAAATCAGGCTGGAATTTATACCCTGACTTCCCAAAACCATAAATAGATCATAAGAGCCTGACGTTTAATCCAAATGGCCACTGATGTAGGTCTATACTATATATTTGATGCTATCTATTTATAGACATTGATGTATATTTAACGTATTTAAAACTCATATTTTATCAGAAGATCAAGTGGGTTATCGAAATATTCAAAGTATACCCTAATATTTATTAAATTCTGTAAGTGAAAATTCTCACGCTCAACTTTTTAAGGTGATAAAAAAATGACTGTATTTTGAGATAGTTCTAATTTTTTTTTACTATTCAAAATTATCTACACACTAAAATTAAACTTTTTTTTACTGTACGTATATGATTTTAGGCTAAATATTAGCAGTAATATGAAAGTATTACAGACAAGCTGGCCACTCAGATAGGTCTCACGGACCGGATGTGACCCGCGGGCTGCAAGTTAGCGAATCCTTGTTCTAAAAGAACAGATTGATAGTCTAAAAGACGATTTTGAGAAATAAGATTGGTTCTCTTTTCATCCTAGTGTAGGCCTAATTTATCTTTAATTTTACGGTTGAATATATATATATTTTTTTTAAGTCTGGGGAACCTTGTAAATACCCTAGATACGAAGCTTTAGCCCAATTAGTGAAATGGTTTCAGTTCTAGACGGAGTAACAAATAAACGGTATTGCAGAATAAAACTTTATTGGGTTCAGGGAGTCATGAAACGCTGACATCCATCAAAATCTAGAATTATATTTTTATTTTGGTGATCTCCTGAAGGTAATGAGAAAATAACAAATAACAGAAAATATATATTTAGGAATATCGTATATAAAAACTGGAAATAAGGATATTGCGAAGAAGCAACAGATGGAAATATGTCATCGTATGCTTCACGACGAAATGCTAGAAATCTTATTTTTACCAAGCTATTGATTCCAAATAAGCCACCATAATAAGATCCCTGACTCCTGCAACCCCCCCTCCCCCCACCCAAAAAAAAAAAAAATCCAACCGCCCTCTCGACATCGTTTCGAAGGAGCCTAAGAAAAGGGGAAGGAAGGGTATTAGAGTAGAGAGAGTATAGAAGGGTTGGATTGAAAGGATGATGGTACGTGGGGACGTGGATATTGGGAGGTTGTAAGCCTGATTGTAATCCAATTGTAAGCGTAAGGGTGGGGGGGGGGAGGGCACATGAAGCGAATGCTGCCTAGGAAACAGTTCTATTTGAAGGGGTTTTGTTGATACAGAATTAGAGGGGTGGGCCCGGTTACTCGAATGTTTGATTCCTGTTCAATGGATGCTTCAAACCACAACGTTTTGAACAAAAAGTTCGTAAGATTCTGGTAGGGAAGGAAACTTAGAAAATACAACCCCCCCATATTATAAGTATTATAAATTAGGCATAGTAAAACCCCGTTAAACCGAAACCCTGTGGTCTAAAATTTCGGATATTACGAACACACTTTTCGGAAAACCGGGGGAAAAAAATTAAGTTAAATTAAATATATTGTATTGGTTAACAAGCTCAACCAAAGATAACTTTAAGAAACAATGATATCTGATGATAAAGGTTTAATGCATGTTGTAGCCAACACAATGTGTTTTCCTGTAACTAGAAATAATTATAGTACATAAGTGTTATACATCATTTAAATAAACGAACATTTGATTAAACTCATTCAAATGTTATTTAAAGTTCGTGAATATACTGTATCCCTGTAATAGCTAGCAATCCGAATGTTGGCTAATCTGAACAAAAGTCAGTCTCAACTAGTTCGCATTAACGAAGTTCTACTGTATTAAAGTCACATCTGCAAATCACATGACTTGACCTACATTATAGGTACGTGAAATTAGATCTACATTCCATATTCATTGGAAGAGAGCTATCTCAGAGCTAGAAAATATAATAGATATACATTCATGTATTCATATGTCGATTTATGTGATCATCAGATGTAATTTTTGATAGATTTTATAGATACCTATTAAATAACAATAATGTTATGGTAAAATATATTCAAACTTGATCTCGTAAAAATATGTTTGTAATTTATTAGAGCTTTGTCTTATCCAATTCACATGATTTATTTGATAGTTTTTTTAAAAGTGAACTGAATTTTGGTTTTCATCTGTACTATCCAAATATTTACAATAATGGGGTATGGATGAGGAGGGTTATATAAAAATGTACTCAAATTTGCCTGGAGGGTGGGTGGGAGAACGTTTAAAAAAGTAGTTGAAATTTATAGGTGAGTTGATACAATGAGGTCATTAGTGTCAGTAAAATATAACCCTGGTGGTATTCGAGCTCAAACCTCCCTATCATTGGCTGATTTAACATGACAGGTGACGTCTTAAGGTGAGATGGAAAGGTGCGTGAGCTAAGTTTAGTAATTTTGAGATTAATACACGTAGAAAACCTAACAAAATATATCTACTTGAGTAATATTATAATATTTATTTTGACTAAAAAAAGTGTTTGTTATAACAGCTTTAAATATATAAAGATTTTAACTCGACTCTCTCTTCCCGCCTTAGCCCGCATGTTTACCAATACGTTTTCTTACCCATCATAACAATTGTTTCATATCTATTTGGTACCTGATTGCAACAATTTATCGGTGATCCGCTTCGGTGGCCACACGGTGTAAGACGTCACCCTCGCGATAGAGTACACTGCCGATGACAAGGAGATCATGGTTTGAATCTCGTTTAGGTGTGTTGTGGAGGGGTTTTCCCTAAATGGTTTTCCACGCAAATGGGAGTAAACTTCCTCTAAATTTATCCTTTCTTTTCCCTAGTACATTAGTGTAATTAGTGAAGAACCGTGTTAACCGAATAGGGATGTAAGACGTTGCGCTAACAAAAAATTCATCGGTCAGTGATAAAGCATATTTCATTTAGTATTTTATTGCTCTCCGATTCTTCGGTGCTTCGATAAAAAAAACGGAAATGTACTTTCTTTGTTCTAGTCAGTTAATAATATGTGGATAGAGTTGAGTGGTGGGGTTTTCCATGTCGTTTCTAGCTGTGTTTAAAACAAAAACAACAAAGAATTTGTTGAAAGAAGAAAGGATAATATATACGCAGAAAAGAACTCGAGGGGTGTCATAATAAAATGGGAAAGAAGGGTAAGAAGGAAGATTTAACTGAGAATCAGGAAAGGAAAATAATTTAGAAAAAGAAGAATAATAGAAAAAAAATACTTAGGGGGTTTTAGAGGGTGTGCATTCTCTTATGTAAGGGAAAAGAATGGTGGATTTCTGAGAAAGAATAATAGATAAAAGAATGAGGTGGTGGAAAAAATATATTAAATATTCTAATATTGTATTTGTTTTTAAATAGAAACAAAGATATCAATATTCTCTTCACAGTATTCATTAGTTACCGGTAACCATCTTTACGATCAATTCTGTTTGGAATGTAAACTAACACAACATAAGAAGAAATAGGAAGGTGTCTTTCCTGTTTTAAAGTCATTAAATAATGCTGTTTTCTTATGAAACTATACTCTTCTTAATTAATTATATCTAATAACATACTTATTAATTCTTTGGTAATAGGAACTCAAAAGTGTATTACCACACTAACAAAATCAAGCTACCTATCCATATCTTGAGCTGGCTTTATCCAGTCCATCTCATCACACCCTATCCCTACCTTGAGCTAGTCCTATCCAGTCCACCTCACTACACCCTCTCTCTTTCAGGTTCATTCTAATGTTATCCTCTTATTTGCACCTAGGTCTTCCCAATGGTCTCTTCCCATTAGGTTTTCCAGTCAATACCTGAACACAGCTCTGGATTATTCCATTCACGCTGCATGTCCTGCACACCGTAATCTACTAGACTTGACTATCCTACAAAAGTATTGTATTGGGTACAGTGTTTGTAACTAATCTTTATGTAACTTCCTCACCTCACCAGTATCCTCATCCCTTTTTGGACTGAATCTCTTCACAAACACCTTGCTTTCGACTACCCTAAATTATTTTCATCGTACAAGTTAAGACTATATGTCTAATAACCACAGCCCAAATGTTGATGACCATAAAATAATCAAAACATGATATATAAAATGACCTAAAAATTCTAAAAAATCCGTTATGAATGTGCACGACTAAATCAGACACGCACTTAACAAAATGTAAACTAAAAAAGATCCATGCATTGAAATGCCTTTAGCAAAACTATTGTATTCTGCTTTATATAATATTTATTTACCAATACCTCGTTCAGAAATAACAGCTACCCCCACCCCACCTAACACTGCCCCTCCCAGCTTAGTTGCCGTGTAAAACCAGGAATGTGTATTTTACAATCAAACAAGCAAAGAGGATTCATAGTAAACTGACTACAATATTTAAATGTTACTCCGACAGATTCATGTTGGTAAAAAAATGTGCACTTATAAAATATTGACTGTACGTTATTTAAAAATATACTTATTCAACACGAATGCCTTAAAATGACTCAGAATTTCTAAAAATGATTAAAAAATGACGAAAACCAGGAAAATAGGATCCAAAATTCAAAATGTGAATTTTTCATGTTTGTCGCTAGATAAATTGTACAAATTTAAGTAAACCTCTAAAAATATTAAGGGTGTGGATTTTAAATAATTTTTTTTTACAATATTTCGTGGAATTGTTGAATGGTCACCAGAATAACTGTTATTAGTGTTAGAAATCACTTCTTAATAAAATTTCTTTCAAGACTAAATTATAAGGTTTGAATTTAATTGAATAAAACTGAGTTTTTTTGTGTGTGTGATGCCATTGAAAAACGTGTGAACAGCATTGAAAATAAAATAAAGAGATGAGAAGATGAAGTCATTGGAGGTAAAAGCAGTGAAGGTGTAATAGCGAGAGAGAGATTGGGCTGAAGGGGGGTGGTTGACAAAAGAGAGGGGTATGGGGAGGTGTTCGATTAAATAATAACTTCCCCCTTCCAGTGACACCAGGCAAATATTTCACAACGAAATTTGAGGGAGTACGCGGGGAGAAGGGATGTTGGTAAGGGATGGGATGTAGATGAGGGTTTGAGAGGAGGGGACGAGGGGAGGAAGGTTGAGAGAGAATCCATGGAACTGGAATTACTTTTCAGTTGGGGGAGGATACTGGGGCCAGGCTAGTCTGCACGTGATGTTGTGTGCAGTGCTAGAGAGCGATTCTCTGAAGGGTAGTTGAGTTAGGGGTTGAACGGGGAAGGAAGGAAGGGATGTGAAAAAGGGGTGGGTTTATACAGCAGATTTGGGAAGCGCCGGGAGTACCAGTCAAAAGGGGACGAAGGAGTGATACCTGAAATCAATACTGCACTTTGTTTCCGATTGTGGCACAGCCAAAACAGCGTCTGGTGACTTGAAATTATCGATTTGATGAGAGAGTTCTGACAGCGTGGTTTGTTTCATTTATTTGGGGCTAAGTCTTGAATAATGGTTTTCAAAAATAAGTAAGAAAGGTTTATAAAACAGATTCAAGTTACTATTAAAGTATTACTGACCCGCCTCGGGGGCGTCGTTAGCTAACGCACTGGCTTCGTGGTGAGCTAGACTGCCAAAGACGGGGAGATCGAGGTTCGAATCCAACTCGTGTGAACTAAGAGTGGTTTTAACTAAATTGTTTTCCACTCTTCCTCCACGAAAAGGCAGTTTCACTTCCTCTATATTCAACCTTCCCAATTTCTAACCCCTTAATGTAATAATACTTAAGCGTATAACCCGAACGGGTAGTAAGACGTGGTGCTGAGTATGATTATTATTATTATTAAAATATTTTGAAAGGGTTTAGTACAATTACTCTGATTTCAACTCAACGACGATACATCTTTGTTGAATTCGAAGTTATTTTGAGAGTCGGGTTACATCATAACTTGACGTCCCCAAGCACTTTAAGCACTATATATTGAACGTCATTTGTAGCCCAGTTGTGGAAAGATTAGCCGGTACTAATGTACAGACGCCCAGGAAACACTCGAATGTACTATTTTAACATCCTTTTTGTGAAGGCTCTTTCCATGTCCCGATGAGATGATGGCGACAGTGAATATGAGGGTGTGGATGGAGCCTAAACTAAGCCTAACTAACCAAACCCTGGTATCCGTTTAGGTAATTCCCCTTTTTAAGAAAATTACCCAAGGTGCCGGCCTAGAATCAAACCTGGGACTCTTAGGTTCGTAGACAGTTGCACTGACCACTACATCATGGGTTCGGTTGTCCCACTTAGATGCCAATGTACGAAATAGATTGAGAGGGAAGTAAATGAGTACACTGGATATCATATGTGAGAACTGCCGGTCTTATGGAGAAAAGATTTCTCTTTGCTTACTCTAGGTTAACTATTGCCGAGTCTCCTAGTCTACAACTATGTCTGAAGTTGGTGTGCTTGGATATGAAGGAGCTAGTGGCAGCATCGACAAACCAGCGTTGCAAATTTTGTCTTACATTTAAGGGAAGATTAACCACATGAAAACAAGAGAATGACAGTGCTGTTATCCCATAGTAGACATGCAGATACCTCACATATGAAATGTATTGTAGTTCAGCCTGTGAGACAGCAAGTTTACCTCCTGATAATATTTCCCCCCTCTCACTGACGAGTATAAACACTCACTCCACTATTTGTGCCTGGACAGTATTGTCTTGCATTTCAAAATTGTATTTTCCTTGTTTATTATTCTAGCTGGATATATTCTTTTACGGAATTTTTAATCTACATTCTGGCAGGAGGAATCCTATAAGACATTTTTGTGAATAAACTAAATAGACTGAGATGTAAAAGATTTAAAAAAAATTCTGTTACAAAAAACTACTTTAAGATAATAAGAAAAACTTAGGATAATGTAAGACTCTTTCTTAATACGGATTTGTTTAAGGGGAGTAGCCCCAACGGGAACCCAACACACCACGAGAACGTGGTTAGAGCTAAAGATATTATAGTTTTGGTCTGTGGCACATGTCATCTTTCATGAAAAAAGATTTGAAAAAATTAAAACCCGATAACCTCGCTGATACATGGAAATAAATCCCTCTATCTCTTGTTTTGAAGAATCTAAAAGAATCTATAAAAACCACAAGGGGCACATCTCGCGTGAAATCCAAAATTACTCTTGTCGCAGATCGACCTAAATCCTTGTAAACATAGCTATTTTGTGCTTTACTTACTCTAACACTGAATAATAATAGTGAAGGCTGAGTCTAATGGTTTTAACTGAGAAACAAATTGTTTAAGATAATCATTGAGGGTAAAATGGAGGGTAAAAGATCAAGAGGACGTCTGCGACTACAGAAAAAGATTAGGGCATATGATGGTTGATATTGGAAACAGTAGCTACAGCCATCTAGAGGCATTTGCTTCTGACAAGAGTGTGTATAGAACAGTTAACTAGCAATCAATCGGCAGATTGAAGAAGAACGTTTTTACCGGTGACGTAACGGTAAGCAAAAAAGCACCATTTAAACAAAAAATATAAATTCTTAAATAATTATAAACAACTGATCTAATCAACGTCGGATGCATTTTGAATTTTATATTAATACGATTACAAGGAGATATAGGTTTATTGTGTGCTGTGGTAAGGGTGAATAGCTGAGTTGCCATGGAAAGTAAACAAGACTTCAACAACCTTACATTGACATGGAAAGTAAACAAGACTTCAACAACCTTACATTGACATGGAAAGTAAACAAGATTTCAACAGACTTACATTGCCATGGAAAGTAAACAAGACTTCAACAGACTTACATTGCCATGGAAAGTAAACAAGACTTCAACAGACTTACATTGCCATGGAAAGTAAACAAGACTTCAACAGACTTACATTGCCATGGAAAGTAAACAAGACTTCAACAGACTTACATTGCCATGGAAAGTAAACAAGACTTCAACAAACTTACATTGCCATCGAAAGTAAACAAGAATTCAACAGACTTACATTGCCATGGAAAGTAAACAAGACTTCAACAGGCTTACATTGCCATGGAAAGTAAACCAGACTCCAACAACTTTACATTGACATGGAAAGTAAACAAGACTTCAACAGGCTTACACTGCCATGGAAAGTAAACACGACTTCAACAGACTTACATTGCCATGGAAAGTAAACAAGACTTCAACAACCTTACATTGCCATGGAAAGTAAACAAGACTTCAACAGACTTATATTGCCATGGAAAGTAAACAAGACTTCAACAGACTTATATTGCCATGGAAAGTAAACAAGACTTCAACAGACTTACATTGCCATGGAAAGTAAACAAGACTTCAACAGACTTACATTGCCATGGAAAGTAAACAAGACTTCAACAACCTTACATTGACATGGAAAGTAAACAAGATTTCAACAGGCTTACATTGCCATGGAAAGTAAACAAGACTTCAACAGACTTACATTGCCATGGAAAGTAAACAAGACTTCAACATACTTACATTGCCATGGAAGGTAAACAAGACTAAAACACGTAGACATGTTGTATTAATTGTTTAATACTTTGATCTACATACATGCCTAATATATTATTAATAAAATTGTTAATATGTGTAAATAGGTTTATTAACTGTAAAACTTTTAGTTTACAACAATAAAAAGGCCAACAATTCAGTTTAAGAAGAAATTATATAAATTTTAATCAAGTTTGGAAAACTTTGTCAAGCTAATTAATCAATAGCCCCAAAAATGCAATTATTAAGATAGTTGAGACGAAACACATTGTCCTACAATGTCACAATCTTATGTTTTTGATCATGAAGTGGGTTTTTTGTACACTGATTATTTTTATAAATCGTCTACAACTCAGGCTATTTGGTTTATTCGCAAAAATGACCAGTCCTCCCATGATGTAAATTACAAAGTCCATAGAAGCATATCTCTATCTATAATATGAAACAATAAAAATATAGTTTTGAAGTCCGAGACAATGCTGTTCAGGCTCAAATAGTTGAGGAAGTGCTTATACTCGTAAGTGGAAGAGGGGAAGTGGTATCAACAGGTAAACTAGAGGCCTCACAGGGTCTCTCATTTTCTTCCCTATTTCATGCATTGACGTATGTGATATTATTTAGTATGCGTGCTCCAAGTTAAGTTGTAAGCCGCTTCACCAATTCACTTCAAATTCATGAAATAGGCAACGTCTTTAAAGAAGAAGAGTACATTAAAAATAATATTTATAGTTTTTAATGTATCTATTAACAATAATATATTAATCCAAACTATATTTTTAATCCTTTTTATGATGTTTTTCTTTTCTTATAAGATATAAGCATATAAGATTCACTTCAATGATTTGTTTTTATCGACCAAACAATTTTACCTGAGTTGTACAGATACATCGATCCTGAGAGTAGAGGCCACGAAGCTAGTGTCAAGTAGCTTGTAATAATAATCCCTGTCTTTTGAACTAAAGTAGTCAGTCATGAGGTTAACAAAAGCTTCAGACCTCGAGTAACACCAGCAGAAAGTAGAGGGGTGAGTAAGGCTACAAGGACAGTAAAACCATTTATTACGCAGCAACAATACAAGCCCCCTATGGTCAGTGATACTCCCCTTCAAGGTACAGAGCCCATAATAACCAACATGGCGGACACAGGCAGGTGCTAGGTTCTCTTGGAAAGGGGTGCTCGAGTGAGAGGGCTTAAAGGAAAAAAAAGATGGAAGGGAGAGGGAGAATTTCTTGCAACCCTCCTCACAAATGGAGAAATGACACTATCATGAGCCTCAAATGGATTCATACATCTTATAAAAGGGGTGTTTATGCGCATAAGATAGTTTAGAGCACTATTTAATTCCAAAAATGTGTTAATTCTAGTGTTCGTAATAGTGGGAAAGTGATGAGGAAGGTAGAATAGTACCGTGCTCCACGTCTTACTACCCGTCAGGGATATCCACATATTAACACTAATGTGGTAGAGATGAGGAAGGTAGAATAGTACCATGCTCCACGTCTTACTACCCGTCCGGGATATCCACATATTTACACTAATGGGTTAGGGATGAGAGGGTGTAGTTAAAATAGAATACATCTGCATAGAAAGAGGGTAGGAAGCTTTTGATGGAAGACGCCCTCTTTGTATATCCAACCAGAATTAAAACGCTGACCTATTCTCCTAAAAAGAGATTACAAGAGACCGACGCTTAGCCCACGCAAACATCGACGTGGCTAGGATCACAGCTACTGCGAACGCTCTATTGGAGTATATGACTTATTACTCCATATTTAAATTTTTTATTGGTCCAAATTTATAAATGTGGAAATTAATAGCAATGCGATGACCTGAAGATGTACACCACCTAATAAAACATCGAATATTTTAAGTTTTAAGTTGAAATTTTTATACGATGTTCCTACCTTTGTGGACCCAATATTGATCTTTTTTTATCGGTCCATACATACAAATGAGGACATTAGTTCTTTAAAAATAAAATCATAAAATCTAAAACCGGGACTCGACAAATGTTTTACATAAGTATAGTGCAATTTATGCTTGTGTTTGCTAGTGTATAATATTTAGTTTCACATATATTACGAGCTTAGAATAAATATTTCCATTTTTAAACAATAGAGTGAGAAAGTCCGTGCAAAGTTCCATACCATTTATTTTAACTAGACGAAAGGAATTATTGTATGGCTATATTTGCAGTGAAATTATATCTAAAAATTGACTAGAATTATTAAAAATAGGATTTTTCGAGAAAAATCTTAGCTCTGATTTTTTAAGTCTGGCAAAAATCTTCGAAGCGTGTTTAAGTAGATACTCTTGAATATCAAATTCCTGAGTATCCGCACAGCCCGAGTGAGAACATATAGCCTGCTTCAGTGACCGAATGGTCTAAGGCGTCAATTTGTGTTAGACTGGCCTGCTGATGATAGGAAGATCAGGCTTTAGATCCCAGTTGAATATGCTGAAGGTAGTTTTTCCTTAAATTGTTTCCCGTTCTCTTTCCACAAAAAATAAAAAAAAAATGGTACGAGATTATCGCACAAACTTTCCCATATTGTGTATATAACAGAATTTTTTTTTTTACGAAACTACACTTAAGTAAATTTTTCTCATATAAACAAACACACCATCTTGTTTATCACAATAAACATTCTTGATACTTAAATTTTAAGCCCTATTGTTTAAATATTTTAAACATATATACAATTTTCAAAAAATATTTATTTTGTAGATCAACCTAACATTATTAGTAATTTATAAAAATTAAACGTGTTCCTATTTACGATGAAACACTATTCCCATATATCTATTTTTAACTCAATCTTTAAGGCCAATTTCAAAAAAAATGTATTTAATTTTTCACGAGTAAGCCACCTTTAAATAAATTTATTTTAGGAAAATAAACATACATTATTAATTATCATGTACAATAGTCCATCGATACCAATTTAGAAAAAATTGTTGAAGCCATTACATTTTTTTTTACACAAAATCACTCATAAGTGAACTAATCTAACATGATTATTTTTTTTTAGAAAAACTACATATATTTATAACTATTTATAATTTAAACAAATTAAATTTTTTCAAAAAATAGTCATGAATAAACTACCCATATAAGAATGTATACCGTCAAAAAATAGGAGAGGGCTATTTGTCTTGTCAAACACTCGCAAGATACCAATTTAGAACCAAATCATTTTAGTCGTTTTTAAAATATTTGATGTTTTTGGAAAATCAGTCATCAGTAAGTTACCCATAAAAAATCTTTCGCCACAAAAACAAGTATATAGTGTTATTTGTCATATCACTCGATCCCCAGATATACATTTTAAATAAACTCGTTATAGATTCATTTTTTAAATATTTTAAATCATCAAAAATATAAAATCAGTAAACTACCCTTAAACAAATCTTTGGACCAAAAACCAATATTTCAATGTTATTTGTCATTCCAAGTAAATCCTAGATATTGTACATTCTAAACTAAATGGTTAGATCTCCGAAAAATTTGAAATTAAAATTAAATTACTCATGAGTAAACTACCCTTAATTTAATGGCTACGGTCAGAATTATAAAAAAGGCCTGAGATATAGCCCTATTAAATCAAAATATCAATTTTTAATTATATACATCAAACCATTTAGGGTCCATGGCCAGGGACAGACAGACAGAGAAACCGACAAATATGGGAACAGACAGAGTTATAAAATCCATTTTTGGGGTTTGGGTTCTCTTGAAACACAAATATTCACCAAAATCTTCAGAGCGTTTTTTCCATGATTACAATTACTTTATATTGATATGAGAGAGTAAAATACATATTTACTAAAAAAAAAAAAAAAGTATAATTGACAGACAGAAAACTAGGTCCCATTTCATCCCTTTATCCCAAAAGAGACCCTGATGAAATTTGATAAAAAAAAATTAGCCTGATCGAGATTCAAACCAGTGTTTATCAAGGTTTACTCTTGAAGAACTATGCTTAGCGCTAGCTCAATGATAGCCGAGAAATATGGCAATAAGACATCAAACAAGACATTTTGAAACATTTTGTTAATCAACGCCTTACGATTAGATTACGCCCAATAAATAAGTGTATCGACATAATATATCAATAAACCAATTCTTTGAACTGTCAATAACACATAAAAAAATTCGAGAACCTATGTGCATTGATGGAAAATCTATATTCAAATGGAAAGTTTCACATCGCTGAACGCAAGGTAAAGTGAAACCAATGCCAAAAAAACGTGCCTCTTGATAGTTGGTACGGGAAAACTGGTGAGTTTCATAGCTTTGTGCGACTACTTCAGAAACACCATCCCCTCGCACGCAGATGTATCAAATGGGGAATAAAAAAAAGGATGTGAAGGGGACCATTCGATTTCCCGTAAAGCACTTTCACCCGGCCTCCAAAAACTCCCCCCCAACTCTATATGTAGCTGTAAAATAGCTTCGTATCGAGCACCTTACCCGGGCAATAAATGTTTGGTGCCGAGGGCTTGAAATGCCTCGTGCCCAGAAAGATGGTAAGAAACAACTCAACTCAACTGGAAGGCCACCTGGAGATGTACTACTAATATACTCTCAACAGAATGAACATTTTAAAAGAGAACATTTTCAAGAGATGATATAAATGGAAAGTGATTTTGCAGTTTTTATAACAAAGTTTTTTTTTTTTGCCAAAATAATTCAAATATTCATGCAGTAAAGACATAGAGTTTGATTTTCTTTATACTGTGATATCAACAGTTGTTGAATATCCATCAAGGATCTCCAGGAATTAAATGACAACTTTTTGTTTTCATTAAAAAAGCTTTTCATCTAATGCCACTATGCTCATGACAGATATTCAACAACTGTTGATATCACAGTGTAAAGAAAATTAAACTCTGTTTTTGTACTGAAGCAATTTTTTTTTGCCAAAAAATGTTTTGCTATAAAAATTGCAAAAATATTTGACCAATTCTCACGTCCCCTGTATCCCCACCTAAAGGTGCTTGCTACATGGTATTGCACTGAGACGCATTGCAGTCCTTTAGAAATTCCGCATTATTTAAGAAGTTGTTTGATAATTTAAAAAAAAATGTTTTTAATTAAAATGTAGGTGAGAATTATCTACAGGTCTCTGACCAGTTAAAAAGTTTAAATTTTGAGTTTAAAGCTTAAATTTTGAGTTTAAAGTTTAAAAAATTCAACAACACTTTACGCGAAAATTTGTAATTCTGATATTCAAGAAAAAGCTTTGAAATGGGCTGGATAGAAGCAACTCAAGATAGAGATAGGGTGTAATGACTGGACTGGATAGAACTAGCTCAAGACAAGTCCCGTACTTTGGTAAGTGGGTCAATGAACTTTCGAGTTTCCAATGCCATAGAGCATGTATGTAAATAATCAACTTGAGATCATTTAAGCAATCCTATAATCTGGACAATCTATACACTAAAGCCTTGTTCCCATGGCCTGTTGTATGGCAAGTCGCGAACGGCTCGTGGTTTGTAGATTCGCGAGCTTGCGGTTAGTAGATTGACGAGCCTAACCATTCCCACGACGCGTGGTTCTCTCTACTCGTTTCTGTAGATAGAGCACGGTGCTCTACTGGCTCGTCATCAGAACAACCACAGGCCTTTGATGTTTCAAGCATTCACCAACAATTCACGGAAACGCCCGAGCCGTATCAAGCCAACGGGCATCTATCGGTTCCACGACCTGTGATAATGCAATCTACGAGCCGGATCCGTCCAAACACGCGCCGTGGGAACGGGCCTTTAGTTCATACGAAAGCCGATATTCCATCCACAGGTAACTATATCACAGATGAGGGTAGCGCCCAATTTACCAAAACATTATTAATATATTTTAAAAAAAACGACCAAAATAACCTCAGCTTCTTACAACCAATTTGGATTTTTCGCTGAGGTACTTATTACGCTGATAGTTTTATGGATTTTAGAGGTTATATTTATAGGCAGTGTACCCGCATTTGTATGGAGGTAGAGTGGTAAACCCATTCCGAAAAACTCCCGACCAAGATTCGAACCTTTATATCCCTGTCATCGGCATTATAATCTACTGTGAGAGTAGTGCGTTAGACGATCCGGCCACCGAAGTGGGTATTGCTTAAATGCTGATTGGTTAGCTTAGTTTTCTAGAAAAAGTAATTTCAATTGTTCTCTAATAGATGTCATGAATATTACGTAATTTGAATAGCACGTTTCCTCTTAATTTAAAAGGTTTTTATTCGAATTACGCAATAACAATAACGATATCCCAGAAATATTGAGATTATTTTTTTGCAGAAAATTAAAATAATCGTGTCTCTAGAAACAATATTTATTTTGGTAGGTAATGTTTTTTCTTGTAACATTAAAAAAAATACGAGCCTTACCGTACATCCCTTACCATCACACTTTAACAACATTCGATCTTCAAAATTTAACTGCACAATTTTTAACAAGTGTATATAATGTATATAAGATGTGTATATTAATGTGTATAATCTATAAATACTTATTCAATGATTTCAAATTATTACAGTTAGCGAGTTATGAGCGGTCTAACTTGCTATTTTATGCCTTTGTCGTACCATTGTTGACGTAAAATAATTAATGTATGGGGCTAGAATTTATTATATTTAGACAATCATTTGAGAGGTTTACAATTAAATATTATTAAAGCATTATTCATAATACTGATATTAATAATACCGTAAAATATATATTATGAATATTTCAAAGTCACATTTATAATATTATTACATTTATTATTATTACTATACATATTTCATTGTATTACTATTACTAATATTATTTATTGATATTATAAATATTACACTTTATTACGATTAATTGTTAATATTATAAAAATTGCATTGTGTACACTTAATATGAATGTCAAGTTATAGGCTTACTAAATAATAATATTTCAATAAAATAATTATAACATCAATATTACTATTATTATTATTATTATTATTATAAATATGTAATCATGTACACCTAATATAAATATCTTGTGACATTAAATTTCAGCCCTAATAATTTTTCTTTCCTAAACAACGGATATGGAAAAACCTAAAATAACATGTTTGAAACCTTGTAACTTGTGAACTGAAAGATCTCAAATAATTGAATCACTATTTATAGCTTATAATAATTATACTCTTGTTAATATTGTGCAATAAAATAGTCACGGTCGAATGACCTTCAAGGAAACAACGTACAGCCCTAAATTTAATTGCTTCGGTGGCTGCATGAACTAAGGCGTTAGTCTCATGCTAGAATAGACAGCCGATTACGAGGAAATCGAGGTCTAAATATTTGTCTGGTGGGCAGTTTTTCCAAAATGGTTTTTCACTCTCCCTCCAGGCAGATTCTGGTACACTTCCTTTAAATTATACCTTCCTCGTCCCTAACTCATTGGCGTAAATAGTACACATGCGTATAACCCGCTAGAAATTTATTTTAGGTAAAACCTGTTTAGATCTATAAGAATTTTTTTAATATCCATTACGGATACTAAGCTAAGGTGTCAGATGATCTATAACAGGGGTCGGCAACCTACGGCACGCGTGCAGAACGATTTTCAATGAAACACTGACTGATTTGAATGTAAATAATATAAAACCTTAATTTTAGCTAAAACCATAAATGTGACGTGTTTTATATTTCAATGATTCAATTATTTTGTTTCAAAATTTCAAAATTATGTCTTCAGAACCTAAATTTTGCAAAAAAATAAAAAAATCTATAACATTTTGTATTTATTATGATTTATCTGATTTATAATAAAGTTTAAATATTCAAGAAATAGTAGTTATTTAATGTATTCAATATAGAAACATGTTGTTGTATTTACACTTTACAAGAAAAACTTAAATTTGTTTTAGTAACTTGTTTTTACTAGTTAGCTATTGCAAAAATATAAAATATTTGTTTGGGCTTGGGTTGGTTAGCACGCTGAGCGACTTGTCAATATTACTTCGGAACAACACTACTAAAAGTTTGTCGACCTCTGAGCTACAAGGTATTGGGTAAAATTTCGATAGTTAGCCTATTTAGATAGCGATATACTTGTACGATTATTTCACTGAGCACCGAATCAATAAAAGCAATTTAGAATCAGAACAGCTTGTAAATTGTGATCATCCCAGGAACAATTATTACTACCAAATGGATTATAGCTTTCCTGGCGCAAGGTGGATTGTGAGAGCATGTTCGGGGATTATGGAAATCCCTGACTAATATTACTTATATTTTATTCGACTTTACAGCGCAAACGTGTTTTTAATCTGATTTTTTAGGTTTTTACAATTATTTATTAGCCTCGGAGTCAGATTAAAAAGTTCTGTAGAAGCGTATGTCGATCTACAATAGGAAAATAAAGTACATTTGAAATTCAAATAAATGTTGTGCAGTCGCAAATAGTAGAGTGAGGCTTTATTATCATCAGTGGAAGAGGGGAATTGCTATCAGCATTAAAAATAAAAAGGCCTATCAAGGTGAAATTATGATTTTCTTCTTTCTCTTTGTATTTCGTGCGCCCAATTAGGATTAAATAGGCTTCACCAAGTAAGCAACGTTGTTAAAAATCCACAGTAAGATTTTTAAAGGTAGGCCCTAGAAATGCCTTTTTTTAAATGATCTTTCTCAAATACACTAATAGCAACTTTCTTTAGCTTGGACATTTATAAAAATACTATTCATTTTTAAATAGGTTTTACAACCCCCTCTCCCCTTCTAGGGTGACCTGGTGGTCTATGGGTAAGGTGTCAGACTTCTGTACATGGGTCCAGGGCTCAATCCTCAGTCCCGGCACAGATATATCTAATTACCAAACCATTCCTTCACCTCTGACAAGACGTGTATTAATCACAACTTGTGAATGTGTGGAATGCCAGGCCTCTACCGTGGTTCGGATCCCGAGTTAAACTGTAGGTCCTCCATTTCATCTCACAATCGCTCTACCTTACACATTAGCGTAAGTGCGTATAGCCCGAACGGGTAGCATGATGCGGTGCTAATAATAATAATAATAATAATAATAAATTCCAATTTCCAATTTCAATTTCCATTTCCTTTATTATAGTGCTGGCCAACAGTCGTAAGACCTATAACAGGCCAGCACTGAAAAGTTCACACGTACATACCTTACAATACATATATTTACACAAGAAAAAATGATAGACAAAAAATGGCTAAATAATGTTATATACTGATGAATAGTTACGAGATAAAAAAAGTAGTTAATAATAATAAGAATTAAAAGTAACATTAAAAACAAATAATTAAATAGTAAGCAGTAACATTATGCAAAAAATAGATCAGAATATTGTAAGTTTAAATAATAGAGGCAGAACCTCTACATGATAAATGATTGCTATAGGATATCCTTAAATAACTCTCTGAGTTTAGCTTTCCTTTTAAGATAAAAGTCGAATTCGACAAATCTAGAATTGGCGCTATGGATACAACGACCTATAGGGCTCATCTTATAAGAGCTACCGAGAAAAAATAATTTAGGATTACGAGAAGCCTGAGAAGGGATATGAACGCCTACATGATCAAGGGCAAATTTGCAAGAAATTTTGTTATTGAAAATATTAAAAACAAAAAGGGCATCACAATAAAGTCTACGCGAGAAGAAAGTTTGGAGCCCTAAGAGGTTTCGAATTCTGTCATAATCATAATAAATCCGGTTACTAAAGTATTTATCATATCATGCAGCAACAAATTTTCTTTCTACGTTAATAATAATAATAATAATAATAATAATAATAATAATAATAATAATAACTCCTAGCAGTTGCCTAATCATATGAGGTGTTGACTCTCGTTTAAATTTGTTTGCGTGGATGAGGATTCTAGGGTTCTATTCCCGGCCATGTGAGCTAGATATTTGCTTTATATCATGTGATTTTCCTCTAGTTTTCTCTTCCTTCCTTCTCGCTAAGGTGGATGCATTTCTTGTCATCAGCCCTCCTCTTCCATTCCTTTTAGATCAAGTCAACCAATTTATAGCCATTTAGTTAAAAATACAACTTATAAATAAATTAGTTATAGGCGTAAAGTAAATTTACCACGAAGGAACCTTAGATCATTACACCTTCAGCGACGGAAAACTGTTTAAATCATTATTTTTACTTCAATTTTCACCACTCGCTGTCACTTGAATGGTAACTTAATCAAAGCTGTACTGTCGAGCACGTTGACTAGGGAGTTGATCTTATGTCCAGTTTTATAATAATAGGGAGGTTGGAGTTGAAGTAAAGGACGGATGTAATTTTTTGTCAAAATATTTCTCCCTCGCCCATCATAAAATTCAGATATATTTGCTCTAAAACTCTACCTTCTCCATTTTACCACATTAGTGTAAATATGTAGATATCCCGGACGGGTACTAAGACGTAGAACACGGTACTATTCTACCTTCCTCATCTCTAACACATTAGTATAAATATGTGGATATCCCGGACGGGTAGTAAGACGTGGAGCACGGTACTATTCTAGCTTCTTCATCACTACCCCATTAGTGTAAATATGTGAATAGCCTGGACGGGTAGTAAGACGTGGAGCACGGTACTATTCTACCTTCTTCATCACTACCCCATTAAAGTAAATGTGTGGATATCTCGGACGGGTATTAAGAAGTGGAACGAAGAAATTACCTCCAGCAAGACATACAGACTATTTTTACACAGTAGTTTGTTTCACGACTACGCATGCGTCAGGTTTGAAACGCTCGATGGAGAAAATGCCACAGCGTCCTGACAGATTGCTCTCTGGGCTAGTAAATAAATGATTCATGATCTTGGATGATTGAGGCTTTTTTACAAAACTCCAACATTTTCAAAATGTGATAGAAAGAAACGGAATTGTTTTTTGTTTGTTTAGATGACCTAGTTTCAGTATATTAATCGTTTTCTAACGTTTTTATTAAAAAAAAACTAAGTATCAGTATCGATGGCCTTATAAATAAGCGACTATATAACTTGCAGTAATCTGGTTAAAATGTACTTTGGTTGAAGATAGGTCATGAATATCAATATTGAAGGGATCTTTTTGAATGAGGAAATAAATAGCAACTAAACATAAAAATCTATACATAATAAAACATAAATGCAAAAATTTTATAATCAGGAATAAACTCAAGTTTTAACATCCAAACATATTGTAATTTGTATAATTGGCGATCCATTTTTATCAAAGTTCACTTAAGTACCTGTGTATTACTTTTTGTTATGTAACAGCTAACATTAGTCAACCAGGACTTCAGTTTATATTTAATGTTGGGTATTCACATTTCATTATTTATAATTAAAAAGAAAGTTATGCTGTAATAGAAGGAATTTATATTTTAAGGTCTATACATTGATTAACCATAAGGTATGATAAATAAATATTTTAAAATTAAATTTATTTTATTCCTAATTTTATGTTATAAAATTAATATATTCATTGAAACAACTATTATTTATTCTATGAACAATTTTTTTAAAGAAAATAGATATGATATTCTAGAAAAAGAGGATTTTTTTTTTATTCTGCTGGTTCAAAATATTTATCTTTATATAATCGCCAAGTATTTAGAAAACATTCTTGCCAAAAATAATTTTAAGATTTGTTGTTTTACATACTTACATGGAAAATATGTTATTTTACTTGTAATTTGTTTATTATACATACTTTATTTTGTATCATAAAAGTATTGTGTATCCAAGTTTCTAATTACTAGCAAAATGATTATTTTTTTGCAATAGGTATTAAATGTAAATATTTTGTGGGTATTTAATTTTCCCTGACATACGATATTATACTTTTCGAGATTTGTGACTATCAATTATTTTGTATTTGTAAAGTATTTCATGGATAATATTAAATCAAGACTGCAGCTGTACTTTTATTTGATATACAGAGTATTCCCAGGTTAAACGGCTAAACTTTGGGAGGGGGTGGAGGATTAAAAAACTAGCTCAAAATGTATTTAGGAGATTTGATAGTTTTAACTTTATTTTCGCGTAAACTGCAAAAAACTAAATAAAAACAACAATAAGTTTTGAGCAAGTTTTTTGATCAACTACCACTTCTCAAAGTTTAGCCGTTTGACCCGGTAACACCCTGTATATGTGTTAATAGGTGCGTAATTTTTTTATGTGTGTTGTCCTGGGTTGGGGTTTTTTTTAGAAAGGCTTCTTACTACCTGTTAAGGTTTACACCTACATTTATTGGTTGTGGATTAAGAAGTCTTAATTTAGAGTAAATTCCTCGAAATTGCGTGGAAGTAGAGTTGAAAACCATTTAGGAACAACCACCATCACTACATCTGACCGGGATCGAACCTCGATCTCCCCGTCTTCAGCAGTCTAGTCCACCACGAGATTCAACCACGTGGCCACCGAAGTGGATGGGGTTATTTATTAAAATTGTGTTAGAAATATGAATAGCTTGGTATATGCGATATATTTTTTATCTCATTTATAGTATATATGTAAAACAATTCGCATACATTTTATATTAACAACACAATATATGTTGTAAATATGATTTCTATATCTGTTAGTTTATTTATAGGTACCTATGAAGTATGAATTTTTAGTTAGTGTTGGTTAGGGCGGAATATATTGCGGGTGTAGGCCCTACGCGTCGAAATTTTTGACATTTTCGAAATGGTTTTATGGAGACGGCTTATTGTTAGTTAAAAACTAGTTCCATATCTCATCGCTAGAAAGCACTAGAACAATATTTTGCCTTCCCTTCAAGGTTGCCATTTAGTTAGGAGCTTTTAAAAAAAGAGAAAAATAAATTTAATGATCTTCAGAGAAACATTTTAATGAAAGGTTGAAAACATTAGAGATACTGGTGGGGAGATATAAGTTATTAAATTCATCAGTTTCATTCGCTAGGCTGGCGAATTCTCGGTTTATATAGACATTCACTGCCCAAACTTCCCATCACTGGTAATCCGGACTGTTTAAAGTTTGACGCCTTAGAAAACGTCAACACCATTGTGGAAATGAATTAGTTATGTTATGTCAAAAAAAAAAAATCTTGGTTAAAAATATAACTATGGTTATCATCAAATATGGAATATGATGTCGCATACGAGTCGTATTTTAATGACCTTGGTTTCTAGGTTATTTTTTGGTTATTCAATAGCTTTATAAATTATAAGTTGCTTTATTTGAGTCAAGTAGTTTTAAGTTTAGGTCAAATATATATTTAATTTTTGTTTAAGTTAGAACTAAATTTTAAAATATTTAAATTATTTTAGATAAACTATAACTAAATAAAAGTATTAATTAAGACCGATAAAAATCTCAGTAAAACTTTTGTTTGAAGTATCACCAAAATTATGGAAGTAGACTATATAAAGAAATAAGTCCCCCTCTTCCTCCCTCCAGATTTCACAAACGTAAAAAACTTAATTTTTTTAAAATCTGTTAGATGAAAACTTTTTAATATGAACTTAACTTGTATATATTTTAATAATAGAAGTTTGTATTCACGATAACATGGCATGTAAAACACTTTTTGAAGGTAGCACTTTTGTCCAATTTTACACAGTGTCAAGTTTGACATAAACTCATAATGTCAGGTGTTTTATGTAATCTCATTTTAAAAGGCGTTGGGTGTTCCCATTGTACGTTAGGTTGAATCCTTCCAAAGCAGGGTGGCTTCAGAATTTTTAGTGCATTACGAGCTCTGATAACATCTTATCTTTAGATGTATTATGGGAGGTCTTTGTTGATCATGGGATTCTAAAGAAGAAAGCACACACACATGGACAAATATACGCATGTCTTATAAAAAAATTATAGTGAGTCTGTATTGGTGGTAACATAGAGCAAGGTGTCAATCTTGTCTTGGTTGTGTTTCCATTGTCAGAGAGATCAAGTCACAAAGTCCTGTCGCGTGTCTTAAGAGAGGTTTCTCACGATTACTCCATGCAAATGCGAGTACATTTCCCCTAAATGTATAAACTCTCGGGGTCAATTTCAGTGGTCTTGGGGGTAAATTGCTCACCTCAGAGTCCGATGTATGGGAGTTCAAACCCAGCCCGGCTCGACGGATTTTTCTTGAGCGATAAAAATCCGTAGCACAACTTTCTTCGGAGGGGAAGTAAAGCTTTCGGTCCCATGTAGATTGTGGCATTTAAACGAACCTTGGAAGGTAAATTAAAATACCTCTCCCGTCAAATCGGTAGGCCCTTTCTCTCTGGCTCTTTGAAATTCTCGTGTGTTGATATAATCGATCGGTTCAGAAAGATCCCGTTTAATATTTCAAATAAATGAAAAATAATATATATAAAAATATAACGTTTTTATCCCATTTAGTGCAAATATGCGGATAGCTTAGTTATCTAAATCCTTTGCACAAAAAAGTAGGTTTTTTTTTCTTTTATATTTTGAGCATTTGATACACAAGAAAATGTTGTGCCAAATGAGTAAGTATAGACTTAATAAAATTCAAATTCAAAAAATTAACCAAATTTACTTTTTTTCTCTTCATAACAAGGAGGGTCTGTATCCAAAGAATAATATTCACATTGAATATAAGCAGATACTAATGATGCAAAGGTATTGTCTTACCTAATTAATGAATCAATTCAAGAGGTGGATCTACCCACTTTGGTGGCCACATGGTCTAAGGACCTCCTTTCACGATAGAATGCCAAATATGAGCAGAAGGAGTTCAAATCTCAGTTGGGTGTTTTGAGGGTAGGTATATTGTTGTCCATTCTCCCTCCACGCAAATGCTGGTGCACTTACTCTAAATTATACCTTCCTCATCTCTTCATCTCTAGCCCAATGGTTTAATTAATTAGTACATAAGTGTATAATCCAAATGGTGGTAAGATGCGGTGTTAAAATAATTTATAAAATACATTTCTTCTCATAATGTGACTCGTCCATTTGCCTTTCTTCATAGAATAACTTCAAGAATGGTTCCCCTTTCATTGACTCATTTTTAACTTGTTCATTTTTCACCTGAACCATCCCCTTTATTCTCTAATCTCACTAGCAGCACATCTCCTCAAAGCTTTTTAAATATTTCTTCTTTTTTCCATATGTTTCAGCTCGATATAGGCCTATAACTCTTCCCCAATTTCTTGTAAACTAACTTAAATAAGGAGATTTTCAGAAATTTAAATATTTGTCTACCAAACTAATTGGTTACTAGGCATAACTAATTCCTACGTATGTTTTTTTTTTGCATATAGGCTTATTATTAAAGTTAAAACTCATATTTTTTAAATATTTCTGAGTCTATCGTCAGCAACCATCTCACAAATTGGCATCCATTAACAATGTCTAAGTTGTTTTTTTTAGATATTTAACGTCATAAATCATGTAAATATTAAACAATATATATATATAAAAAAGCGTTTAGTAAACAAATAATAGACTACCCCATTTGTTTTGAGCAACTTTTAAGCTAAAACCATAATACAGTTTAATTGGAATGCATCTTCACTGTGAAGCCCTGTATATACCGTGTATATATAACATATATTGTGTAGGCATGCATAGCATCAAGACAGTGGTTGATTAGATCTCCATAACAAAAGAGGCGTGGCGCCTACAACTACTAGACTCTATTGGGTAAGCTACATAATGGCTGGTAGTGGGTTGAGCTACACTTTACGTCCCATTAGCCATTGAAAAATGTTGACAAGACATGCTTGTGTACGAGATCTGAAATATCCCTTTCTAACACGTTCCGCTCTAGAGATGCTCCTCTTTGATTAACCGTATTCTAGTTTACCGGAGAGATAAATGGCCATAAACCTCCTCACTGACTTCGATATAAAAATTACCATTATTTATTTTTGCCTTAGAAGGTATCATAATTGCTTGACTCCTATGGCACTATCTTATAAGCTAAACCATGATGGAAACAAGAAAGGTAAGCTTAATTATATTCAATATAAGCTGAATGCACATAAAGAGCCCTCGATAACCTACTATCCACACAACTGCAAAAGTGTTATCAAAGTTACCTAAAAATGGGCTTATAGCACATTTTTCTACAATACTTCACACCAATAAATTAATTTAAACACTTCGAAGAGCTGAGAAGATCAGTTGGACACACAAGGTGACAAATCAACAAGTCCTAGGAAGAATGGGTGAGAAGAGAACCATTTTGGATGTGATTCTTTGGTACATATTGACTGGAGAGGACACATCCTTAGGAGGAATCCAAGGTTGAGGGTAAGAGGAGCTTAAGAAGAAGGAGGATTAAAATATTGGATGATTTGAAGGAAAGGAGAACATTCTGGGCGCTCAAAGAGGAGGCAGAGGGCAGGGTGCATTGTTAGTCTAAGTTCACTGAAAAAAGGAATATACCCTGTCCTAAGATAGAACACTTAATACTAATAATAGTAATAATAATAATAATAATAATAAACACTGCAATCAAGCTTAAAGAAATAGCAAATCAGTCAAACATTCTAGTACCGAGCTGAATCTAGAGGTGCTGGTATATTAAATTTAAATAACCATTTCTAGAATATTTGAAAACATGTAAAACGATGGAGAATAGATAACATTGGGATACGGTCACTTTGTTCAAAAACAACTGGTAAAGCTTGACACAATCTGTTAAATTAGTGTAGAGCTATGTGGATCTTGCTATAAAATGGTTTCAACCCCATCGGCCAAGTTAAGGTGTCAAAGAGGTCATGTCAATATCAGTTAGAGATCTAAGCTTTTAAGAAGTAGCTAACTAAAATGACAAGAATTGAAAACAACGGTTGGAAATTATTTAGGTGATAGCATTTATAAACATTCTAAAGGAGTAAAATCACTCCCAAAAATAAATTCAGTCTTGAAAATGTAAGATCCAACTAAATCATTTTGGTCCAATTCATTTAATCAAAAAAGCTAGTATGGTAAGTTAAAAAAACAAATGAGCTGTGACAAAGTTTAAAAGGCGATATTGCATCATTTCTGCTATTTATTTTTAATTGAATCAAAGTAAGACCTACGTGAATAACAATAGAGCTGGCAATGTGTGACTTTTGAATCAATTTAAGAGAGAATTGTCAGACCGAAAATACATCACTTCACTTTAGATACCGATTATTTACAGTATTGCATCAAGTTTTTGTTTGTGTTTTGTTTATGTCGGCATTATCAATATATAATTAACCATCATGGCCATTACAATGAGCCAGGATTGCTTAGGAAACAAGAAACAACAAATATAATAATACGTTGTTAGACAAAGATCTTAGTGCAATAGTAAAACCAACAGTAAATGATACGGAACTCCGCACGGACTTTCTCGCTCTATTGTTTAAAAATGGGGATATTTACTCAAAAATCGTAATACATGTGAAACGAAATAATATACACTAGAAAATCCAATCATAAATTGCACTATACTTACGTAAAACTTTTTTATGTCCTGGTTTTAAATTTTATAGTTTTAATGCTAAGCAATGTCTTCATTTGTATGTTTGGACCAATAAAAATAATCGATTTTGGATCCACAAGTTTCAACACATCATACTAAAATTTTGAATTCCGGTTAAAACTTTAACATTTAATAGGTGTTTCACATCTTCAGGTCATCGCATTGCTATTCAATTCCTCATTTATAAATGTTGACGAATAAAAAATGTAAATATTGACTATTGAGTCTAAAATGAAGGACATAGATCATTGTTGTACAAACATTTGACTAAGAGTTTTAAGGAAAAATAACAAACATTTTGAGAGACTTACTTATATTTAATTACTCTATGGCATTGGAGAATTATTGCATTAAAACTCAAGTAGTATCTCTTTATAACCAAAGCTCACAAAATTGTATTAATATATTTGCCAATATCTCAAAAAATATTGGTTTTATAAAAATATATTTCAAATAAATTTATTTTTATTTTGAATAGTTCTACAATTTTGCAATGATAAGCTATTTAGTATCTCAAATATTTGTGAAAATACAGAAACTTCCGCTTCTGTAAAGTACCCTAAAATTCATTTTCATAGGTAAACGGAAATATCCATTTATTTATAATCTTAATCATCGCCTAGATAGGAATTTTATTCAAAATTTTTAGTGCAAATTTTGGGAAAATATTTTGTTTCTCTTTTCGTTTATTATTAATCTCTTCTTAATTCTAGGATTAAACAGACACACAGACAGACGTCCTTGCAAAAACCACTTTTTAGGATTCGGGGGTTCATGAGACGTCGACATCCATCAGCATTTAATGTTATATTTTTTTAACGGTCGCAATACTTTACCTTTCGTGTTCAAAAAGTTAAGTAAATATATATACATAATTGTGTATAGCTTGAAAGTTATTAGTTTTATAAAAACATATTTCAGATAAAAGATATGTATTATAAATAGACCTGTATATTTGCAATGATGAGTAATTTCATATATCAAAGAGTCACTGAGAGATGATAAATAATAAGAATGTACGCCTCAGACCGGAAACCTTAAAGTCATTTTGCCGAAATATTGAAAGTAGCCATTTTGTTTGGAGTATTTATAAATGTTTAGAAATAAAATTTAATTAATATCGTTAGAGCAACCTTTGAGAAAATCGAATTTTTCTCTTTTCCCTCTTCAGTGAACTACCCTTAATTTTAGGGTTAGATATCCAATTCCAAAAACCCCTCGGGGAAACCCTCTGAAAGCCCTAGATATAACGTTTTAGCCCGATTGGTGAAAATAGTTCAGGCTCTAGTCGGAGGTACAGACAGACAGACAGACAGACAGACAAACGAAAATTCAAAAAGCACTTTTTGTGATTCGGGGGGTCATGAAACGTAGAGATTCATCAAAATCTCGAGTTAGATTTTTGTTGACGATCACAATACTTTCTCTACCTGTAAGATAGTGAGAAAGTAAAAATAGACACTGTTATATAAACATATTATTTGTGTTGTACATTAACATAACTTAGGTACAAATTTTTATCAAATCCGTTAGAATATTTTGGAAAAGTGTATTTTATCTTTGTTTGCCCTTTAGAAAACCACCTATAGTCTTAGGAGGGTTAGGACCCGCCTTGGTTGCGTAGTTGGCTAACATGCTAGTTTCGTGTTGAGCTAGACTTCGAGGATGGGTAGATCGATGCTCGAATCTTGCTCGGGTGATCTGGGGTGGTTTTATTAAATGGTTTTTCACCCTCTCTCCACTCAAATGCGGGTTCACTTCCTCTATATTCAACCTTCCCAATTCCTAGCTCATAAGAGTAATTAGTACTTAAGCTCATAACCCTAACGGGTAGTAGGACGCGGTGCTGATTATAACTGTTTTGTTAGGTTTGGTTAAATAATTACCACAACTCCTTTGAGGAATTCTATGAAAACCCTAAATACCATTTATAATCCCGATTGGTAAATCTTTTTCCTTTTTTATTCCCAAACAGACGGCATTTAAGGGGTAAAAAACACTCTTTTGGTTCGGGGTTTCATGAAACGTTGCCAAAAATAAAATCTCGAGCTCACTTTTTTTTGACAGTCACAATACTACCTCCTTCCGAGAGGTCGATGTAAAGTTAAAAAAAATATGTTGATCTTATTTGGTTTTTCCTCTAAGGTAAGAGAGGGTAGCTGTTTCTAAAAGTATGGTGGGGTTGTTTGGAACCTCCAAGGAGTCGTTGTGAACACTTTTGGGGGCAGTTGCTAGACTTCCATCCACAAGGCAAGCCTTTTTGTGACAGTGCTTGCACAGAGTCGTAAACAAACGGCGTGTAGAAAAGTACACTGATATCAAGGGAATTTCGAAAATAAGTTGTTTTACTTTTAACTTCACCTCGAATATGAAACAGACACTTTAAATACCTGTTAAAAGGGGAGTGGGTGATGTTTTATTACATTGGCGTGCTTCAAATTTTGAAATAAGTGGAGGTTATATTTTTAGATGGTTTCTTATTTAAATTTCAGATGATGGAAAAATAATTTGTTCATATGAACAGATTATTTTAATAAAAATTCAAAATCAGTTTTAATCATTACAGATTTTCTGAGGTACAGTAAACTATATCATCGCTTAAGAACTATGCCTTTAGAATAATTATATATATATATATATATATATCACCTCGTCTTACTATCCGTTAGGGTCAATCGCATACTAATTACGCTTATATGTTTGGGATGAGGAAGGTTGAATTTCGAGGAAGTGTACCAACATTTTCGTGGAGGGAGAGTGGGAAAATCATCTTTAGTACACCAGACCGAGATTCAAACCCCAATTTTCCTGTCATTGGTGGTTCGGTTTATTAAGATAATGGCTACTGTAGTTGGTAATGAAAATATTACACATAAAATTGTTCATATTTGACATTAATTATTCGGATATTCATAGATATATCCATCCTTTAATGAAAATTTTAAAAATTCACTATAAGATGGAAATCCATTTTATACTAAGCAAGCTGATGAAATAATAATTTTGCTATTGTTAATCGCTTAGGATAATTGACTTTTTACATTTTTAAACGTTTTTTCTCATGATGATATTATGCAGTTTTTGACTAGCCTAATGCCCATGAAACATCTGTAAAGTATGGTATGGTTGAATCCTACTTTCTTGTACCATAGTTTTATGACAAAAACTATTTAATTTGATTACATAAGAGTATTTTATTTATTCGTGAATTAACGATAAGTAAATAATAAAGTTATAATTAGTTTATTTCATCCAACTCTTAGTATTTTCGGAAAATTCATCCAAATATTTGAATTATACTTGAAACTTACAAGGGATTCTTGCGTGCGACGTCATCTAGATAGTCAGCGGTACAACAATGAATCCTTTTTCCTTTACATAAATTAACAAGTTTACTAAACAATACTATTTATACACATTGACAGTTGTTAATTTATAATGGAAATAACATTTCCCAAGCATGTGTAAAATCATTTGGCGTTGCATTTTCTTTATAAAAATTGCTTTTTTTAAAAAAATCCATTACTGTTTCCAGCCTGTGGCTTGAGTCAGTTTTTTATTCTAGCCATACATTTTTACACTGGCTTTCTAGGCCTATCGTAGCTTCATACGTCCTATAAATTAACTTAATACTAAGAAAGACACAACATCCAGTCTCCGGCCGTTAATTTACTAATGTGAAAGATAAACCCACATTTCACCAATGATAAATTTAATGGACATGCCGGGAGTCTTACCCAGGACCCTTAGTTCAGTAGACATTCACTCTACTGACTGAGCTAAAGGGCCAGTTTCATAGTCAAATTTAGTACGCCTCAAGTGCGGCGCTACACTAAGTACAAGACGACACCTACCTAAACCAGAATGGAATGGGTCAGTTTCCTATGCGAGAACGGCCCATTCCATTCGCGTTTAGATAGGTGTCGTCATGAACTTAGTGTAGCGCCGCACTTGAGGCGTACTAAATTTGACCATGACACTGGCCCAAAGTGTCGAATTTATAAAAAAATACATACACGTCTATACAAGTCCATAAATTATAGCAGCAGACTTAGAAACATTTTTTTCTTGCCTGATGAATTATTACGTATGTCACAATCACTCATAGCATGAATGAACATAACATGATTATTTAAGGTATTTTAATAATAAATAAAATAATCATTATATATCATTTAAGTTTTATCCTTCTTTCTTTCAAGAAGAAAATGATGCCGTCAGAAAAAGAATAACCGCTACGTAGAATAACGAGCTTTAGTTACTCTTTACCATGGTGGTTTACAAACGGAAATAAAAGTGTAAATGATTATTTGAATAATAGAAATATTCACTTAATTACTTTCGCGCTATTTTATAGGTAGAGAAAGTATTAGGATCGTCAAAAATATCGAACTCTATCGGCTCTAACGATTTTGATTGCATTTCATTTCTAAACTATTATAAATATTCCAAACAAAATGGCTACTCTCAATATTTTGGCAAAATGACTGGTGCGTAAGTTATAATTTTTTATCATACATCCGAAACTATTTGTGATATGAAATTACTTATCATTACAAATATTTTATCCGAAGCATAAATTAATAAAACGAATAACTTTCAAGTTATACGCAATTATTTATCTTTTTTTTATCTTTTTGAACAATAAAGGTAAAGTAATGAGAATTTAAAAAAAATCTAACCTGAAATGTTGAGGGATTACGACGTCTCATTACCCCACGAACCCTAAAATATGGTCTTTGTAATACCGTCTGTCTGTGTGTCTTTTTAAACTTAAAATTAAGAATAGTTTAATATGGGCGAAAAGAGAAAAAATCGATTTTCTCAAAAATTGCTCTAACGATTTTAATTAAAATTAGTAACTAGGCGTTGATTAAGATGATAAATAAACTGGCTATTTTCATTTTACCATGGAAATGAATTTTAGGGTGCTTTACAGAAGCTGAATTTTCCGTATCTACGCAACTATTTGAGATACTATATAACTTATCATTGTAAATTTGTAGTACTATTAAAAATAAAAAACTTTTATTTGATATCTATTTTTTTAAATTCAACAGTTTATGAGATATTGGCAAATATATTAATACAATTTTGTGAACTTTAGTTGTGAAGATATAAAACTTGAGTTTTAACACAATAATTTTCCAATACCATATAGTAATTAAATATAAGTAAGTCTCTCAAAGAGTTTTGTTATTTTCCCTTAAAACTCTTTGGAGAAATGTTTGTACAGCAATTATCTATATCCATTTTAGACTTAATAGTCAATATTTACATTTTTTATTGGTCCAAATTTATAAAAGTATAATTTAAGAGCAATGCGATGACATGAAGATGTGCAACACCTAATAAAATGTAAAATATTTTGACCCTTGTGAACTCAATATTGATCTTTTTTATCGGTCCAAACATAGAAATGAGGACATTAGTTCTTGAAAAATAAAATTATAAAATTTAAACATATACATGCCTTAGTAGAATAGTATAACTAAACCTCATACGGAAAATATCTTGTTAAAACTACAGAAATCTATCCAGTCAGGGGCCCCGTTACTCGTTACCTACCTACCCAACAATTTATCCAGGATAATGATCATTTCTTTAATTTTAAATATGAAATTTATTTTTACATACATTCCTTTTAAAACTGAATGTTAAATCTGTGTACGATTTTGTAAGAAGCACACAAAGCTATTGAGGCATACTTTCCATGATAGTGATTTATAAAAAAGAAAAAAAAGATTAAACATATATTTGCTTGCTTATACATCACAAAATCTAATTACGATTAATTACTGTACTTGCTTTCCTATGCCTATAAAAACATTATTTGGTATATATAATTTTATTTACATTCTTGAAATTTCAATTATGTATTATCTTATCAAAATGAACATAAACATTTTAAAAATGTGACAAAGTAACACTTATTCTATTGTATATATCCACAGTGATTAGCTCAGCAGTCTAATAAATTAAACTTACATTGTTCTTAGATATCGTTGATGCAAAAGTTAAGGTTAAATTTAGTGTGGAGTATGAAAAAAAGAAGTTTTTCTCTATAAGAGCCCGTCTCACCCCATGGATAACACCTAACTTAGGTAGGTAATACAGCTTGAACCAGACGTCTTAAGAGCCCGTCTCACCCCACAGATAACACCTAACTTAGGTAGGTAATAGAGCTCGAACCAGACGTCTTAAGAGCCCGTCTCACCCCACAGATAACACCTAACTTAGGTAGGTAATAGAGCTAGAACCAGACGTATTAAGAGCCTGTCTCACCCCACGGATAACACCTAACTTAGGTAGGTAATAGAGCTTGAACCAGACGTCTTAAGAGCACGTCCCACCCCAAGGATAACACCTAACTTAGGTAGATAATACAGCTTGAACCAGACGTTACATTGTGGTGTAGTTTTCTGTATTTTATTTAAGAAATTAGAGGAATTGAGACCAATGAAAGTATTCCAACGTATTAAAAAAATAAAAAATAAATTGATCTAAAATGAAATAACTATCTAACTAATAACAGTTTCGTTGTTGTCAAGTTAAGAATGCAGAAAACACCACATATATACGTTTTATGGCTGGATCGTATTCGTGTATCTAATATCCCGATTAATTAATCGTTAGATAAGCTCTAAACAGTTTATTTACTGTGAGATTCACATATTCCTTAGACAAGAATGTATGTGCATTTCCTTTAAGAGAGTTTTACTATCCCTACCTTTTCTTAAAAAAGAACTCAGCTTAGCGTCTTTCTATCCGCTTTGGTCATATGCCAATATACTAATTACTCTTATGTGTTAGGAATTAGAAAATATGAATTTAGATTACTTACACTTGCATTTGCGTGGAGGGAGAGTGGAAAACCATTTAGGAAAAAAATACCTCATTACACCAGACAGGGATCGAATTCCAATCGCCTCCTCATAGGCAGTTGAGCTTATCGATAGAGCGATGCCTTAGGTCATTGAAGTGGGTTTTTCTAGTCTGAGTCCCAAATTAAATAGTCTCCATCTTTGAATATTTTTGAAATTAAAAAATGTTTTATCACATCCTTGGTGTAATATTAATTTTATTTTTTACTTATGAAAATAGGTTGTGTAAAACCCCGGTAATCATTGTCCAAAATATTCACATCACGTTTTAAATAGATAGTACTTACTTTAAACGCAAAATTGATAGCATATTTCATAGTTAAAATGGTTTTCTGGTATTAAACCTCTGAAAAAAGCTATATTCTTTGTTCCTAAAACGCAATTTTTTAGTAACACGTCTTACTACCCATCCGAGTTATGTGCCTATGTAATATAGGCATATACACTAACTAATATGTTATGGATTAAGAAGGTTTTTAATTTAGAAGAAGTGCAGCCAAATTTTCATGGAGGGAGAGTGGAGAACAATTTAGGAAAAACCACCCTCAGTAAAGCTAACCTAGATATAATTCTTAGCTGTCCGTCTTCGGCAATCTAGTCTACTTCGAGAATGACGCCATGCGACCATCGAAGCGGGTCAAAGAATTTAAAAAGGTGTATTTTTTAAACCTTTAAAAGTAAACTCTTAAAGGATAGTGTGTAATAAATAGCTTGAGAAGCTACAGTAGCCCCATGGATTCCTTGGTGCTGACTGACAGCTCACAGATGACAGCTAAAAGCTTGGAAAAGTTACCAGACGAAATTATGTATTTCAACGCCAAACCATATGATCTGCAAAAACATTTGTTTAACAGCTGTCACTTCTGACAGCCAAAATTTAGGTATATACTTAAATGTTGACTGTCAGAAGTCAACTGTGAGCTGTCAGTCAGCACCAAAGAAGCCATGGGGCTACTGTAGCATGACACATTACAAGGGATATAATTATACATCTATAATATAAATTAGTACAAGAACATCCAAGTTTCTTAGAATGGGACGAAGAATAAACTTCTTCCTTGCAAACCTCCAAGTTGAGAAGTTCAATTAAGTTTATACTTCAATCTATAGGGAGTGGGGGGTGAAGAGGGTGGAGTTGGAAGGTACTCTCAAAGTCCATTTAACTGCAAAATCTACCAGAAGGACCTTTTTGTTCTCAGCTTTTTAGAAGAAGGGGTTGCAACGCGCTACCGTTTGCTCCAGTTAAGATAAGACTTACGGAAAGCCTTAAGAAGAGGAGGGCTGGAGCTTAACGAAATAGGATTTTTGCCGGATTAACATTTTCACTCTCCACTCAGTTCTTTTAAGAACATTTCTACCCCATAATAAGAAGCACAACTTCAATGCCAAATTTAACTTAGAAGTAACGGCAATTACATTCTAGTGTGGAATTATGCAAACATGATTATTTTTTTAAAAAAAGGGCAAACATTATATAATATTGTGACATATAGAACTAGAAAGCTATCCACTCTTCTTGTAACTTTGTTATTTTTTTATTTTTAATAATTAAAAACGTAACTACGATCATTTTTACGGTAGTTTATACGACTTGGAAATTACTGTATTTACTGTATTTTTACTATAAATAAATCAATTAATTAAATCATTTATTTAAAAAAATAAGCAAGTTTTACCAAATAAAGTATTTCATTATAATAAGGAGCTAAAGCATTTTTCAAGTTAATAGACAGGTTTAATTTTTTTTCGTTACATATTGGTCTACTACCCTTCTGGACTATTATACACATTGTAACTGGTTCTATAAAAGGTTATGGATGATGCAGGTAGAATTTATACAAAGCATTTGCGAGGAAGAAAAATAAGAACACATTTAGGGGGGGAAAAAGGTATGTGGATGGATCATCATGAACTGGGGAAAGACTATGGTTCATATTTGCAAGTGCTCAGCATTCAGCCAATCCGCCATTAGAGCTCATCTATTTGTTATTCGAATAAGTTACTGATAGTTCGGTTGAGATCCCAAGACATGACTATAAATACGAGCCAAAACTTCAAATTGTAATTAGGTTGGGAAATATTGAACGACTGAACCACAAATTGTACTCTGTGAATGATTGAACTATAACTAAATAAATGAACTGCTCATTTCAGGGAACTGAATCACTTAAAGCTATTCCCAAATGTGGAACAGTTCTGTCCATCTCAATTCCACAAGAGAAATACAGCATACCTTGGAGATTCTGTGGAAACACACATTTCTCCGATAACAATTTATCTTGAGCTGCAGCTACGTTCTGAAAAACTTTCACACTCCATTGACCCATTCTGTATATAACACAATAAAACTAGGATGAAATGTTTAGCATTAAATTATACTTGCAAAAAAGCATTTTACAAATTCCATCTAAATACTGTTTAGAACCATTGATGGGATCATTTCAAAGTGATTCAGTTCAATTAAATTAGCAGTACATTTATCTATATCTAGTGCAATAGTTCAATCGTTTGCGAACTACACCTTACAATTAACTCGTTTACTAGTTAATGGTTAAATCTCTCTGGTACAGTGTTGGCAAAGAGTGCTAGCCTCAGGACTGTTGGTAGGTTCATAACTAGCCAGGGTTGACGAATCTTTCTTGAGCGATAACAATCCGTAGCACAACTTCCTTCGGATGTGAAGTAAAGCCGTCGGTCTCGTGTCAATTGTGGCATGTAAAAGAACTTTTAAAAATAGATTAAAGTACCTTTTTAGGCAAAATTGGTGGGCCCTTTCACTCTCTCTCATAGAATATCTAGTGAGCTAAAACAGTCAATCGGTTCATAAAATGCACATTAAATACCTCAAATAAATTAAATAAAAACTAGTGCATGACCTACATGAATGGCGGTCATATTATATAGCTATAAACTCGTTTTGCTCATTGGAGGCTCCGCCCCCGAACCCTTAGTCATCAAATTTGGCACACTTATGGCAATTGGATGTGCCAATATGCCTGCCAAATTTTATGTTTATATATGTCCCATAAGTGTGTCATAAAATTAAAAAGTTTGTGGAAAATGTAAAAAATTTACCTAAAATCAAAAAATCTAGCTCTATCTTGCCAAATCCGTAGCTGCTGGTGCAATCCGTTTTTTGATAGGTCTTACCATTTAGCCACAAGTACCTCCAAAGAAAGGTTCACACCGACTTTAAAATTGCTCCACCATTTTGAATTTTTTTCGGGGGCTAAAAATTTAAAAAATTTGGAATTTTCCCGTCGGTTACAGGCTAGAAGCTATAATTTGCCAAATTTCAAGTTTCTAGCTCATCTGGAAGTCGGTAAACATTAATGTCAGTGAGTGAGTCAGTCAGTCAGTCAGCCATGTGTCTTTATAGTACTATAATATTAGGACAATAGTACTTATTGTATGGTGCGGATGGGTAGGTAGCTTTCAAGGTAAACGTTGTGTACTTATCTATGTTCTTATTTGTATTTCATTCAGTGTAAATGAATATATAAATAATGGTGTGTAGGCATATAGCCCGACGGATAGTAAGACGTGGTGCTGAAAAAAACCGTGTGCTATAATAATTATTATTCATCTGCCCCTTATATAAATTTCTCAAAATTGTCTTCCACTCTCCCTCTACGTAAATGCGGATATACTTCGTCTAAATAAAACCTTCCTAATCCCTAAAAAAAACTATTAGAGTAATTAGTACATAAGCGTATAACACGAACGGGTAGTAATATGTGGTGGTAGAAAAAAAACGGATTATAAGTTCAATATATTAACAATTATATTATATCTAAATCTTGTTTTGGTGATAGGATTTCAAGGTATTACTTTGTTCTTTTGTCTTTATCTTGCCCAGGCAGGCTGTAGTCTTCTTCGGTAGTAAACAAGGAATATAACAAAAGAGGGTGAAGTTTAGAATGTTCTAGTAGACCTACTTTTAGCGTAATGGGCTATCTTCTGCTAGGTACGTTTCATTAAAAGATATCTCACCCTTCCTTTTCACAGATTTCCCACTATTATCATTCCCATGTACTTTGATATGATTTTGATTTAATTACTCCCTGTCACGGAGGAGATTTAATAATGTGACAGGATCATTCCGCGTCGGTAATTCCGTCATGTGTTATATTGAATCCCTGGTCCCTGTATACATATTTATAACTGAAAGATTTATTAATGTGTTTTGAATAAAAGGACTATCAACATTTTCAGAGACAATTTTAATTACATGTTAAATATAGGCCTATAAATAACACAACACACTCCGAAACTGTTAGGTCATTTTCGTAATATTGCGTTTCCGAGTTGTGAAGTTACAAGTGTCTCTTGTGAATGTGAGGAATGCCAGGTCTCCACCGTGGTTCGGATTCCACGTTAAACTGTAGGTCCTTCATTTCATCTCACAATCATCACAATCACCCTACCATTACACATTAGCGTAAGTGCGTATAAACCGAACGGGTAGTAAGACGCGGTGCTAATAATAATAATACAAGTGTCGTGTCGTAGAGTGTTGCCATTGTAAGACAAGCTTGTTAAAACTATACCTGCTATGTGTTCTCTACTAATCTTTCCCCATTTTGTCCAAGCATACAATAGCCCCGTGGCTTCTTTGGTGCTGACCGACAGCTCACCGCTGACTTTTGACAGTCAACATTTAGATATACACCTAAATTTTGACTGTCAGAAGTGACAGCTGCTAAACACATGTTTTTGCAGATCATATGGTTCGGTGTAGGGATACATAAATTTGGCCTGGTACAGTAGCCCCATGGCTTCTTTGGTGCTGACTGACAGCTCACAGCTGACGGCTTTGAAAAGTTGCCAGAACAAATTATGTATCCCTACGCCAAACCATATGATCTGTAAAAACATGTGGTTAGAATCTGTCACTTCTGATAGTAAAAATTTAGGTATATACCTAAATGTCGATTGTCAGCTGTCAGTCAGCACCAAAGAAGCCAGGGGGCTACTGTAACTTTTCAAAACTTTTAGATGTCAGCTGTGAGCTGTCACTAAGCACCAAAGAAGCCATGGGGCTACTGTACATAAGCTCTGCTCTACATATCTCACATGGGAAATGTTTTTCCGTTGATACCTGAACCATGAGTGTTCTACTGAGTGATGAAAACATATTCATAGGTACAGTTTAAACTAAATCTGTCTACCCTGGAAACACTTCAAGATACGCCACTGATAAAATAATAAGAAAACCTGTTCAAGCACCGATAAAGGTATACCATTACCTGTGTATTTTTATTCTTTGTTCGAAGTACAAAACATCAGCTAATCTTTCTTACATTTTGAAAACGTTTTGCTTTGTATTGGAATAACTTTTTTTTTTAGCAAAGCGGTCATACGGCTTGTATACTAATCATACTAGGGGTTTTAAGAATGAAATGTACCCATGTTTGCGTGGAGGAAGAGTGGAAAACCAATTAGGATAAAACCACCCTCAGTATATCCGACCAAGATTCGAACCTTGATCTCCCCGTCATTGCTAGTCTAGTCTACTGCAAGAATAGTGTCTTAGACCATCTGACCACCTGAGCAGGTTTTGATATATTTCATATAACATAATAATATGATTCCTTATGTGTGAATACTCAACTGTTCATTGCTGTTGTCATGTTCTCAGAGCAAGCTTGTAACTCGGTTCCACAAACTGAAGTGTTTTCTCGAGTTGTATGCGTGCTCCCATTGTGGGACAACACTGAAAGATATGGCTGCTGAGTGGTGCGTTAAGTGTTGTATAATGATTGTGTTGTAGGGAGAAGAAAATAAGGAGTTTGCAGAACCACGCTGCATGACGGATTGAGAAGATGCTGCTGGTAAGTTTATACAGAGTGTATATGTATATGAGAGACAACCAGAGAGAACGCTACAAACTCTTGAAGTAGTCCTCCAAAAGTGTGGTACCCTTGGACAATACATTCAACCACAATAGCGTACCATGCCCTGTTCCATTCCAAGGAAAAAATACCTATATCACATTGTAATACATTTGCCGTGATATTTTTTGAAAGGTTAGGCCAATTTCCAATTTCCAATTTCCACTTTTTTTTTTTTTATCAACACCTAGGAGAGAAAGTATTTTGATCGTAAAAAAAAATGAACTCAAGAGTTTTGAAAACAGTCATTGTTTCATGACTAACTGAAACCAAAACAAGTGGTTTTCGCAATGCTGCTAGTTTGTCTACACCTCGGAATTGAGCTGAATCTATTTTACCGATTGGGCTAAAATTTGGTATCTAGGGTTTTAATAAGGTCTACCCGAGGGATTTTTTTTGAATTAGACATCCAACGCTAAAATTAAGGGTAATTCACTGAAGGGCAAAAAGAGGAAAAAAACTATTTTCTCAAAATTGTCTCTAACCATTTTGATTAAATTTTATATCTAGACACTATTTATCACTATAAACAAGATGGCAACTCTTATTTTCTTTAAAAATGACTTTGAGGGTACTCTACATAAGGGAAATTTTCCAATTTTCATCATTTCTCCGCAACTATTTGAGGAACGAAATGACTTATCATTGTAAAGTTGTAGTACTATTAAAGATATACATATTTTATATGAAATATATTTTTATAAAACCAATATTTTCTCAGATATAAGTAAATATATACCTACATGCTTTTTAACTCATGTCTTTGAAAATGAATTTGATTCTTATGCCCTTTGGTGGATAAAGATGTTTTCCTTTTTTCAATTTTTCTGTAACATTTCATGATATAGTCGTAATAAAGGGTTAAGAAGATTTTTTCCCATTGAATTATAGTTATCATATGTGTTATTAGAAAACATTCAATACATTGATACCCACTTAAGTGGCCAAATGGTCTAAGGTATTACTCTCACAATATACTAAACTGTGGACGGTGGGGAGATCGGGGCTCGATCCTGGAGGAAGGTTGAATTCATAGGATGTGTATCCACGCTTGAGTTGAGGGAATGTATAAAAAACAATAAGGGAAAACCACCCTCAGTATACACGACCGGGATTCAAACCCCTGATATTCCTGTTTTCGACATTCCAGTCTATTGATAAGAATGACGCTTTAAACCATTTGACCACCGAATTGGGTTTCAATGGTATAAATACTCATTTAATTTATCCGAGATATTTAACGTGCACTTTCCAGAACAACTGATTATATCAGAACACGACATAAAAATAACTTGAATCTAAAAGAGATACAACGTCCAGCCCCCAGCCGTTAATTCATCACTATGAAAGAGGAAAATAACATTTCACCAATGATAAGTTTTTCGGTCATGGCGAGAATCGAGTCCGGGACCCTTTAGGTCATTAGACAGACATGCTACCGACTGAGCTAAGATGTCAGACTAAACATAATCGTTTATACAAACTTTGATGATGAATGGTCAAACGTTGTCACCCGTATTACCATGGATTTCAGCCCAAAACCAAACAAGCGTACATTTAGAGCGTCTAATTCATGAGTGTGAGAGAGAAAGAGAAATCCCATATGTAAAGTAATATTATGGAGGTAAAAGCAAACACATATTTACTATCTATTTTAACAAAAGTGGGTTTTTAAATAATTTGAATTGATTTAAGGGACCATTAAAGAGTCCAGAAATTTTCTCATCAGCTCTATGTCCCAATTTTAGTTACCACAATTTTATTTTGATTGAAATGATTGAATACATACTTAGCAAAAAAGAATTAGATCAATGTCACGTACTCATTCATTTATCATCTTAATTCTCACAAAAATAATTAATTAGTATTAAGCGCCCATCTCATCCCACGGATTACGCCTAGCTTGGGTAGATAACATATTTTGAAAATTGAAAAATGAATATGATATCTAGATGCGAATAAATCCTCACAAAAACAAATATAATAGCTTTGGCTATTTGATCTTAGGTATGTAATACCGCTCAAACCAGACATCTGAAGAGACCATCTCACACCACGGATAACACATAACTTAGGTAGATAATATAGCTCTAACCAAACGTCTTAAGAGCCCGTCTCACCCCACGGATAACACCTAACTTAGGTAGGTAATGCAGTTTGAACCAGACGTCTTAAGAGCCCGTCTCACCCGGCGGATAACACCTAACTTAGGTAGGTAATACATCTAGAACCAGACGTCTTGAGAGCCCGTCTCACCCCACAGATAACACCTAACTTAGGTAGGTAATACAGTTAGAACCAGACGTCTTAAGAGCCCGTCCCACCACGCGGATAACACCTAACTTAGGTAGGTAATACAGTTTGAACCAGACGTCTTAAGAGCCCGTCTCACCCCACGGATAACACCTAACTTAGGTAGATAATATAGCTCTAACCAAACGTCTTAAGAGCCCGTCTCACCCCACGAATAACACCTAACTTAGGTAGGTAATACAGCTAGAACCAGACGTCTTAANACACCTAAGTACTTTGTTTTGCACTACTTGTAGAGTATCTAGCACTGAATCGGAAGCATACCCCCACGCCTCGCATCCGTATACTAGAATAGGTTGTACTAAGCTTTTGAACAGCAGCAGCTTGATGTTGTTTTCCAGCACTGGGCTCTTGAACAGGCCGTAATTTGCAATGAAGGCCCCCATTGCCTTTTTCCTTGTGTAGACTACGTGCTCCTTCCATGTGAGTTTTGAATCTAACATCACACCGAGGTATTTCATTGACTTCTTGTAGGGGATAGCCTCCTCCAACACTACAAGCTGGAGCGGGGCTTGGGGTCTCCTCTTCGTAATTATCATGGCTGTCGATTTCTCTGCTTTGACCTTTATCCTCAATTTTTCCAGCCAACTGCTAAACTCGTCGAGGTACCGCTGCAGGCGGAGATGAGCGTACTTCACGTTCCTGTTGGCAATGTAGAACAGAGTATCATCTGCGAAGAACCGAGTCTTGATCATCGGGTCCGTGGGAATATCAGCAACATTCACGGTGTATAGGAACGGTGAGAGTGCCGACCCCTGCGGCACCTCCGCCTTGATACTATGAAGAGGCGACCTTTTACCTTCCATCTTGACTTGAAAGTGTCATCCAGTTAGAAAGATCTTGATTAGATGTACATAAACCCTTGGGAAATTTGCCTGGATCAATTTGTAAATAAGGCCGGCGTGCCAGACCTTATCAAACGCCTTCTCTACATCCTTGAGTACAGCTAGCGTGATTTCCCTTTGATTAAAGCTCTCTGTCGTGTCCTCCATTAGGCTCAAGACTGGGTGTACCGTTGAATGAGGGTTTCGAAATCCAAATTGGATGTTGTCGGGGACAATTCAATGATCTCTCCCGAAGGCTTTCAATCGCTGCAGAATGATTTTCTCAAATAGTTTTCCTACACTGCTAAGCAGACTGATGGGCCGCCTGTTCTGCGGGAATTTGCAGTCCTTGCCTGGTTTGGGCAATGAAACGACGTCGGCAACCTTCCACGACTCCGGGAAGTAATTAGCCAGTAATTCCGCTGAAAACATTCTTGTTAAGAGCTGGATTATACATTACTGAACCTGTCGCAACATCTCGTTCGAGACCCTGTCGTGACTTGCCGCTTTCCGTAGTTTCAGCTTTTCCACCTGGTGGGTGACTTCATTTCTGGTGATAAGGGGCGGTAGCTCTATAACAGGATCTGCTAGGTATACCCCAACCGCTCTTTTTACTGTCCTGGTAAACTCTTCATCTTGGGGCTCTGAGTTAGCCTTGAACTGGTCTTCAAGAGATTACGCAATGGCCTCTGACTTGGCCTCGCCCCGGTATTCCAACGCCCTCCTTCCGTAGATGATCGTAGTATAATACTGTATTAATTCGAATAACACGTTACTGAATTGGAAAACTAACTACCAAAGCACTTGTAAAAACACCACAGCACGACTGTTCCACACGAGTTACACAAAGAGGTTATACAGTTGAATGACCTTGGATTGTGATGAATGGCACCAACAACCGTATGCACATGCTTGGTCGGGTCACACGGAATTTCGAGTTATCGAATGTCGAGTTTACGATACTCTAATAACACGACAATTATTCCAACGGTTATTGAAATAATAGATATATTTGCACATTTGTAAATTTATCACAGAATTTTTTTTAAATATGAAAACAATTATTTTTAAGGAACTATCAATGATGTATTTGATATCTTTTAGTGGCATCATGGACTAAGGCGTTACTCTCACAATATAATATAGTACCAATGATAGGGGGATCAGGATTCATGTCCAGTTCAGAAGTAGTAAGAGTGCTTTTTCACAAATGGTTTCCCACTCCCCCTCCACGTAAAGGTTGGTTCACTTAATCTAACTACCACATTCTTCATTTCTAACTCACTAGCCTAATTAGTGAATATATGCGTATAACATGAACAGTAATAAATATGCCATGATATTAAAGATTTATTTCAATTATTTTGCTTATTTTAAAGTACTCTTCAAATTAAATTATTCCTTCATAGTATCAGTTATTTAAGTCTTATTTTTATTATTTAAGTAACACATAAATATATTATTTGACATGGTTAATGAATTTTAATATCCAGGAATAATTTTAACTAGCAATAACGATATTAGATTGGAAATTTGGCAAAGAATACAGTCGGGAAATGCATGCTTTTACTAGGTCAGTAAGTTATTGACATCTCGCCTGCTTTCAAGGAGTGTAAAACTCCGAATATAAGAAACAATTATTTTACCAGATGTTATCTATGGGTGTGAAATGTGGTATCTTACTTTACATGACAAAAACTAATTTAGGGTGTTCGAAAATAAGCTGCATCGGATGATATTTGGTCCAAAAAGGACGAGAGCACTGGGCAGTGGAGGAGTTCACATAATGATGAATTACATACCATGCACACATCACAAGACATTGTTAGGATTATTTTAAGTCTCATAGATTACGGTGGGCAGGACATGAAGTGTAAATGAGAAAATCTAGAACCTTTTTCAGGGTATTGATTGGCAAACCCAATTGGAATATATCAGTGGGAAGACCTAGACCCAGATAGGAAGATAGCACTAGAATATACCTGAAGGTGATGATAGGGTGTAATGAGATGGACTGGGTAGAATTAGCTCATGATACAGATAGGGTGTAATGAGGTGGACTGCATAGAATTGGCTCAAGATAGGGATAGGGTGTAATAAGGTGGACTGGATAGAATTAGCTCATGATACAGATAAGGTGTAATGAGGTGGACTGCATAGAACTATCTCAAGCTAAGGATAGGTGGCGTACGTTTGTAAGTGCCGAAATGAACGTTAGAGTTCATAACGCCTTAGAGTAAGTAAGAGATGGAAGAGCTGCAAAAAGCGAGCCCAGTAGAAATTTAAGAGGGAATGGCCTTGTTAATATCTTGTTCAAAAACGCGAGCTCTATTATGACAGAAGAAACCCATTCATACTTTATAGTCTCTTAGATGAACTACATTTAATAATGATTTCACACAATGTGAATAACCGGTAGAAAAGATTAATCTATTCGCCCATGTGAATGATGTGGCTACAAAACTGTTTACTGTTCTTTGTTACAGCCATTCGTCCCTTCTCTTTACAATTTAATTAGGGAAAATTACCGGTGCCATACACGAGATGCTCGCTCCCTTGTTTGCCTTGAACTACTCGCTTTGAATGTCAGAAGCGACTTTCAAAGGGGGTAGGTGGCTTGTTTATGCCTAAAGTACCAATCTGTAGTCACAGATCATAACCTCTAATTCTAAAAGTGTAAATTGGTTGTGAAGGGAAAATGGAGTTGGAGGGTGAAGGTTTGTATGTTGGGAGCGACATTGTTAGTGTGAAGTTGCTAATTCGAGCCATCGTACACTGTGATGGAAACACAAGCGCAGTTAGGCCCGAAGTGAGTTTGGTGTAATGTGTAAGTAAGATCTAGTCGAGCTGAAATAAAATACATAAAATTAAATTATACACTAAGTGAACATGGCTTTAATGAAAGTGCAGGTGTGAAGAAAAATGATTCTAGCTTATGGGGAAGTGTGGAGATGAGGACCCAAGGATTTGGCAATGCTGAGAAACAGGAGTGGTTAGTAGGAAGTAGTTGATAGGGAAGATGTGTAGGTTTTTGCTCATTCGAGCCGGGGCTTCTTGTATTTCCTTGGCTCTCGGATGTCGTACTGGCCGAGTCTTCTAACTATGGCGTTGTCTTCTACCTCACGGGCTTGTTTGTAGAATTTGCCACCTCACTGCCGGAAGATTTCTTGTAGAGTCGCACTACCGGTGGTAGCGTGTATGTGTGCATTGTTAGTTTTGGTGTTCACACCTAAGATACACCTAAGTACTTTGTTTTGCACTACTTGTAGAGTATCTAGCACTGAATCGGAAGCATACCCCCACGCCTCGCATCCGTATACTAGAATAGGTTGTACTAAGCTTTTGAACAGCAGCAGCTTGATGTTGTTTTCCAGCACTGGGCTCTTGAACAGGCCGTAATTTGCAATGAAGGCCCCCATTGCCTTTTTCCTTGTGTAGACTACGTGCTCCTTCCATGTGAGTTTTGAATCTAACATCACACCGAGGTATTTCATTGACTTCTTGTAGGGGATAGCCTCCTCCAACACTACAAGCTGGAGCGGGGCTTGGGGTCTCCTCTTCGTAATTATCATGGCTGTCGATTTCTCTGCTTTGACCTTTATCCTCAATTTTTCCAGCCAACTGCTAAACTCGTCGAGGTACCGCTGCAGGCGGAGATGAGCGTACTTCACGTTCCTGTTGGCAATGTAGAACAGAGTATCATCTGCGAAGAACCGAGTCTTGATCATCGGGTCCGTGGGAATATCAGCAACATTCACGGTGTATAGGAACGGTGAGAGTGCCGACCCCTGCGGCACCTCCGCCTTGATACTATGAAGAGGCGACCTTTTACCTTCCATCTTGACTTGAAAGTGTCATCCAGTTAGAAAGATCTTGATTAGATGTACATAAACCCTTGGGAAATTTGCCTGGATCAATTTGTAAATAAGGCCGGCGTGCCAGACCTTATCAAACGCCTTCTCTACATCCTTGAGTACAGCTAGCGTGATTTCCCTTTGATTAAAGCTCTCTGTCGTGTCCTCCATTAGGCTCAAGACTGGGTGTACCGTTGAATGAGGGTTTCGAAATCCAAATTGGATGTTGTCGGGGACAATTCAATGATCTCTCCCGAAGGCTTTCAATCGCTGCAGAATGATTTTCTCAAATAGTTTTCCTACACTGCTAAGCAGACTGATGGGCCGCCTGTTCTGCGGGAATTTGCAGTCCTTGCCTGGTTTGGGCAATGAAACGACGTCGGCAACCTTCCACG
>CABEEJ010000037.1:430973-458666 GCA_901482245.1 Timema douglasi
GCTCTCGTAGATAAATAGGGCAGTTGCGGTAATTTGCTGCATGCTGTCCCTTACAGTTTACGCATTGTGCTGGCGTTATTTTCTCTTTTTTCTGGCACTCTACCGTCAGGTGACCTCCTAGACACTTGACGCAGCGTGGTTTTTGGGCACAGTAGTTTTTAGAGTGTCCAAAATGTTGGCAGCGGTGGCACTGAAGAATTGTACTCTGTGAAGATGATACTCCTCAATCTTGACTACAGTATGGTTGATGACCGGTACCTTAAAGACCTCACCCACCCCTTCTGTCCTCGTCAAGGTGCAGACAAATATCGGTAGGGGTCTCGGTGTCCCGGATTGTGGAGATGATTTCGAGTATAACTGTCTCACATCGGTCGGCGTGAATCCCTTGTTCTCAATTTCCGCCTTTATGTCTGAGCTGGGCATACTTGCATGAAGGCCCTTGATAACAGCCTTGAAGGGCTTTTACTTGGAAAGTACATACGTAAAGTGTTCTAACGTGTTTTGTTTGAGTAGCTTTAACAGGGCGGAGTAATCCCTGAAGGAGGTCGTGACCACCTTAATCCCCTGTGCAATATAATACACCTTGTAATCGTTTTGCAAGCCGCTGTTTAGGAGCTTTATAACATTGTTGTATTGTGTCGCGTTAGTTACGACCACCGGAGGGGTATACGCCGCGGGGGGAACTTTCCTTCATGACTACACTTGGTTGCCCCGTTTGACTGTTCGCTGTTTCATCCTGTAGGCTAGACAAGCTAGCAAACTTATTGTTCCCTTTTATAGCCTTCGACTGCAGAACTTCCTGTCCCGGCCTGTTCCTGAGCTTCCGCTTGAGTCCAAAGACTGGCTCAAAGGTTTTATCGGTTTCTATTGATAGTATTGGATTGGTGTTGGATGGACCCCCTTCCTGGCCTTGGTCCTCCATTTCTTCATCGTCCGTTCCTTCAACGTCTACATCCGAGTCGGAGGACATTCCCTCCTCTTGACGCGTCCCTTGCGATATACCACTCTAACCGAATTCAGTCGCACGGAATATATCGCCAAATAAACAAAATAAACCTGATTCCACTCGACGTTGTAAAAACAAAAACGCACTCGACTGCACTGGCACTGGCTCACACTGGCACTCACTGACATGAGATGCACGAGTTTTTATAAATATATATACAGTAGGCTCGCAACCATCCAGTTTAATATGGCGATTGGCTGGTCTAGATAGAAAAAAAACCCGGATAGGCCATATCTTGTGCAGTCAACACCCACAATGTGTGATAACTCTATATTAGTAGCATTTCATAGCATATTTAAATTTGTGTTTATCGATTTTGCCTACTTTTCAAACCAAGATTTAAATATGTTTGGGAATAGGGGCATATTTTTAAGGCGCTGACGATCGAAAAGTACTGCACAATATTAAAATCAACAGTTTTTTACACTTGATTTGTTGATTCAAATTACTGTAGCAAATACAATACTGTAATTACATTAGTACCCTGGCCGGATAGTATGGAGAGCCGGATAGCCGGGGGATGGACAGATTTTTTTTCACTTTCCCATTCTCAGATCTTAATTACATCTTCCTGAGTTTTCCACGAAAAAAATATTTGTTTTAAACCACGAGTTCTAAATGTACGTTCTTAAAGATACGAATCAAGATAAAATATGACTAATTCTAAATTAGCTCCCCTTAACGACTTTGCCTACTTGGTGAACTTAAGGTTGTTTTGTGAAGTGGTCTACTTCCTAACTTGACGCACCTAAGCAGTCTAAGCACTATCACACTTAGACACCAATGTACGAGATAGAAATAGAGGGAAGAAAATTATATGTTTACTCTGTGAGGCTTTTTCTTAACCTGCACTAGGTAGCAGATTCCTATGCACCAAATTTGTTTTAAATAGGCAGGCAAATAAACATTAAAGCCCTTAGCCCTGTCGAGTGCAAGTCTAAAACATATTTGTGGGATGGTGGGCGGGAGGGTGAAAGGCGTGGCGTGGCTTCACAACCGACCAAAGTATCCTTCCGCGCCAATAAGAACAGATGGATCACGGAAAACGTAGATGGCGCTAGCTACCGGACAGATCTTGCGGAAAAATAATACTTTTAGAAATATCAGTTTTCTCGAGAACAAGTGAAATTTGTGAAGTAATATTTTCAACACCCCTTATAAGATAATGTATCAATGTTTATTAGGTGTTATATTTTCTTATTTTTTGTTATGCAGCTGGCAGTTTTCTATTGAAAAATGTCATATTTATCGATATTTGATCACTGTTAAAATTATAGAGGAGGTTTGTATTTAAATAGCATAAAATAATCAACATGCTTCTATTCTTGAACAAACCGTTTACGAAAAGAAAATTGCAAAACAATAAAAATTCTTGAAGATACCTGTTTGTTCCCATAGCTCTGCATTTCCACGCCAAATGAAAAGGGCCAATCGCCTTAAAAATATGGGATTTTAATACCCAAATAGGCACTTTTGAAAAAAAAACCAGGCAAACTCTATGATTATTAATAAGACTTGATTTTACTACAAGTGCCTATAGCCTTTTTTATTGCAAGACTACCCGTTTAGGCTATATATATGTGTACTAATTACTCTAATGTGCTATCCATTTGGAAGGTTGAATTTAGAGTAAGTGTACCCGTATTTTCGTGGAGGGAGAGTTTAAAATTATTTAAGAAAAACAACCTTCAGTAAACTCGACCGGGATCAAACCCCGATCTCTATATTGCGAAAGAGTATCACCTTAGACAATGAGGCCACTGAAGCAGGTTGTATTACTAGTGCTATTTTATATTTATAATATTTTTCAAAATTGACATCTGCAAATCACATGACTTGACGTAAAACTACGTGAAAGTAGAATTATTATATTAGTATTATAGTAGTATTATGAAAATATGATTTTATCTGGGTGTTAATAGTGCGTGCGTGCATATGTGGGCATATTTCCTCTTAAATTCTATCTTGCTTATTCCTATCCTCCTAGCGTGGTTAATGTATAATCTAAACGGGTTCTAAGACGTGGTGAAAAAAGTCCCAGGTTTCATGAGACACAAACACTACTTATATAGACTTATTGCTCTAGTCTTGGTATACACGATCAAACCACAATTTATTAGGAGACGATTAAGATTAAAACCCTCTTCTTAGCTGGAAAATAAATCTGGTCTCTTATCTTAATTCTCAGCTTAACAAGCGGAACCAATAGCCTTGTAACTCTACGAGCCACTAAATTACATTGAAACCAAATCGAATAAAAGAGTTGATGTTTTTATTTCTTCAAAGGTGTGAAAAACTACAATTGTCTTGTGAGTTAATTTACGAGACTCTCATAAGATATGCAATACAAATAAACAGTGCCGTGTCATGGAGTAGTTTCCAGGGGAAGCAGAGTTAGTTAAACATGCAGGCTTACCTATGCATTTCCTATGTGAAGTGTTATGGACCGAGCGAAATGAGGTTCTTTTTTAACTTGGCCATTTGCCCTTTAACCTGTGTGTATCTGTCTAGATATTCGTAAAAAGATAACTGCCAAATTCGTGGACCAATTTTAACGAAATTTATCAGGGATATTCTTCGATCATATACAGAAATATATATGGATTTTATCTCTAGTGATCCGTTTTAAGATGGCAGCCCCTCAAAAAATGTTTTTGTCTGTTTGTTTATTTAAAGATTAATGCCAAATACGATGACCAATTTCAACAAAATTCGGAAATAAATTTTTTAGTCCAAGCCAAATAATGCAAGTACACAGTTTTTCAAATTTTTATTTGAATTCTTCATAACCGCGTTTTAATGTTCATTTGGGCTTTACACCTATATATATTACTCTAAAGTGTTAGGGATGAGTAAGTTTGAATTTATAGGACGTGTACCCATATTTGTGTGGAGGGAAAGGTTGAAAAAACAAAAAGTAATAAACATTTAACAAGTTTTTTTTGGTACCACATCTTACTACCTGTTTGGGTTATACGATTACGTAATAATCACGTGAATATATTTAAAGATTAGCAAGGTTATATTTAGAGAACGTGTACTTGCATTTTTTGGAGAGAGAGAGAGTGGAAACCCATTAATGGAAACCACCCTACATACACTCGACTGAGATTCAAACCTCGATCTCACCGTCATTTGCAGGTTAGTCAACTGTTAGAGTAATGCCTTAGACTATGCTGCCACAAAGCGGGTATTTAACCAATTGAAATTTCAATGTCTAAAAATATGTAAATTAATCAACCTTGATTTTATAAAAAGTTAGATACTAACGTCAATAGAAATTAATCATTAAGAGAACGTGATGATCGAAATGTACTATAACTCAAAGTTGGAGAATGCTGGACGATTAACGTTAAAGAGAAAGGTAATCAATTTATGTTGAAAGTATAAGAGGATTATGTTACTTATTTGTCAATTATCCCTTATTCCATGATTATAACAGGTGAGATTGCCTACTTTTAGATTTCAGTTATTTAAAGAAGCGGGTAGCATCTTAACTTGACGTACCTAAGCAATTTAAGTCCTATCACACTTGGGGCGGGTCTTATGACTCCTGGATGAATATTAATTTGTTAGATAAATATTTATCTCTGGTGGATAAGTTAAAAGTGCGTCTTATGACTGCCAGATAAAATGTATTTATCCATCACATTTTTTTATCGGGAGGTTCAAGTACCTGATAACTTATCTTGAATTTAAAATGGTTGTTGTGGGTGACCTGGTGGTCTAGGGGTAAGGTGTCAGACTTCTGTGCAGGGCTCCGGGGTTCAATCCTCGGTCCCGACCCAAATTTATCTGATTACCAAACCCTTCCTTCACTTCTGACAAGACGTGTATTAATCACAACTTGTGAATGTGGGGAATGCCAGGTCTCCACCGTGGTTCGGATTCTACGTTAAACTGTAGGTCCTCCATTTCATCTCACAATCACCCTACCATTACACATTAGCGTAAGTGCGTATAACCCGAACGGGTAGTAAGACGCGGTGCTAATATTATTAATAATAATAATAATATAAAAAAATGGTCAAAATAAATCAAATATTGCTTCAGTACAAACAAGAAGATTATTTTTTTTCATATGCTGGTATCAACGGTTTTATGAATATCTGTCGAGTGTCGAAGGTGTACTGGAATTTAATGACAACTTTTTCTATCCATTTAAAAAGTTTGCAATCTAATGCAGCTATACTCATGACATATATTCAACAATTGTTGAGGTTAGCATGTGAATAAAATGGAAGTCTATGTTTGAACTGAAACAATATTTGATTTATTTTTGTTTAAAAGAACTGTTTTTTATAAAAAAAAACTGCAATAAAACTGAACTTTTATCGCGTTTCCTACATCCCCAATCTAAGAATTGTTTTTTTAAATATCAACTATATAAAACTTGTCGAATAAAACGTAAATACATCGATATTGGAAATACTATCTTGACTTGCCATGACGTCACAGGTAGGGACCATCGTTAATGTAGACCCGATGAATTTAAAATTACGTTCCGCAACTAATGTGCTTAGGTTTACATTTCTCGATCACCCTTTTCAATTGTTGGTTTAAGACGGAGTGAAAGCTTGACTTGCCCTTCCTTCCCAGAAATACGACGTGGATAGAATGAAGAATGGGAAAAGGAGAAGACCAAGGAAGTGGGAAAGTGTAAAAAACAAAGAACACCTTAAAGGATGTAGACCGGAGGGAAAGGAGTCTTTATTTCGGATAAAGCAAACTGAGAAAACGGATAAATAAAAGAAAAAATAATCAAACATCTTGGTTTGTATAGAACGAAAATATTACAATTCTTTCCTTTTTGCACCACGTTCGAAGTTGAATTTTTACCTGGGTTATGCTAATGGAATAGGGATGAGGAAGGGAGAATTCAAGAATAAATGTATCCGCGTTTACAGAAAGGAACAGTAGGTCTTTAGGCAAAAACACTTTCAGTACACCCAATTTGGATTTTAACCTTAATATTTAAATCAGATCTAGTCCAGTCTAACACAAGGGTGACGTGTTGTATCACGTGACTGCTGATTTGGAGGTTTATAAGTCAATTAATTAGAAAACTTTACAAGGGTCACATGGTCTAAGGTGTAACTCTAGTGTTAGACTAATCAGCTGATGATAGGGAGATTGGAGTTCGAATCTTGGTCGGGTCTACTAAAGGTAGTTTTTCCTAAATGGTTTCCCAATCCCCCTCCAGCCAAATGCGGGTAGTCTACTTTCAAAATATAAGGCCTCGTGGTTTAGTAGTCAGTGCACCCTGACTACAAGCTTAGGGGTCCCGAGTTTGATTCCCAGCTGGTAGCATAGGTATTTTTTTCTGAAAGTTTAAAAGTGACACCTGGACACCGGAATCGTGTCTAGGACCCCTAGGTATTTTTTATTGAAAGGGATATTACCCCAATGGTCTCGAGGGTTTTGTTGGTCAGGCTTAAGTTAGGTTTAATTGTTTCCACTTGCTCCACAGCCTCATACTCACTATCGCCCTCATACTCCCTATCACCATCACCTCATCTCATCGGGACATGGAAAGAGCCTCCACGGAAAGGATGTACAATTAATACATTCGGGCGTCCCCTGGGCAACGGTACATTAGTACGGGCTAATAGTTCCACAAACTGGGCTATGAATGATGTAATCCAGAAGCACATGAGTAATTATAGTACTATAAAGCCACAGGGATGACTCACTCACTGACATTAATATTTACCCACTTCCAAATAAGCTAGAAACTTGAAATTTGGATTTTAGCCTGTAACCGGCGGGAAAATTCCAAAAAGTTAGATGTTTAATTTTTAACCGCAGAAAAAAATTCAAAATGTCAGAGCAACTTTAAAGTCGGTGCGAACCTTTCTTTGGTGGTCTCTTGTGGCTAAATGGTAATACCTATCAAAAAACGGCTCTGGAATTACATTAGTTTACATCCACCTTCAAATAAAACACACGGGGGGTTTGGGGGTGGAGCCCCCAACGAGAAAAGCGAGTATTACCCCCAGAATGTTTCTTTCCTCATCCACAACCATTAAAGTGTATTTATATATGCGTATAGTCTGAAATGGTAATGAGAAGCGATGATAAAAATAAATTTCATGATATAACAAATGAAGTAGCAAATACGAATTATTCACCACCATTCACAATCTCATTGTTTTCACTCTCGTTTTGTGAATATTTAATGTCACAAAGAAAAAAAATCCTTTATTTGAGGTATTTAACGTGCACTTTCTGAACTGACTGATTATATCATCACAGGACTTATAAACTAATATAATTCTAGAACAGACACACCATCTAGCCTGCAGCAGTTAATTGATTACTATGAAAAAGGAAACTCTCATTTTACCAATGATACATTTTTTGGTATAAATGGAATTGAACCCCTGACCTTTATTTTAATAAACAGACGCGCTACTAACTGAACTAAGATGTCGGACCAAATGACCAAAAAGTCACAGAGTAGTTTATGTACGCATTAAATTAAATCTTAATCTTTATTTAGAAGCAGTTCAGCTTTTTTTTTAAACTTTGAATGCATCTAGAAAATACCCTTTATTCAAACGATTTAAAAAAACAACTAAAAGTTTTAGTTTTACTTGGAAGACAGGGAACTCGCTGATCAATTCCCTAATGTAAAGGAACCTGCATAACTTCTACCGATTTATATTTATTTAAAACATCGCTGACCCGAGCTACTACCATTTCAAGAATATTTTTTCTAATATTTCGACAGTAGTTAGCATGATAGAAAGTCTTTAATACGGTAATAGTTGGCTTTTGGTTAATTCAATAAATAACTAAGAACGGAGATATATTTCGATCGTACTTGGCAATAGAAAAAACACTTCTCACGCAGCTCAAAAACAGGTGTCCTAAGAGCCCGTCTCACCCCACAGTTAACACTTAGATTAGGTAGGCAATACAGCTTGAACCAGACGTCTTAAGCGTCCGTCTCACCCCACAGATAACACCTATCTTAGATAGGTAGTACAGCTAGAACCAGACGTCTTGAGAGCCCGTCTCACCCCACAGTTAACACTTAGCTTAGCTAGGTAGACAATACAGTTTGAACCAGATGTCTTAAGCGTCCGTCTCACCCCACAGTTAACATTTAGCTTAGCTAGGTAGGCAATACAGCTTGAACCAGACGTCTTAAGCATCCGTCTCAACCCACAGTTAACACCTAGCTTAGGTAGACAATACAGCTAGAACCAAACGTCTTGAGAGCCCGTCTCAGTCCATGGATAACACATAGGCTATGGTCAATTTCACAAGCAATTGGATTATCTGATGACTGAAAGATCAGGGCTAAACTTCTAGTAAGGTTTACTAAGGGTATTTTTTCCTTAACGGTTTACCACTCTACCTCCACATAAATGTGATTACACCTACTATAAATGAAGCTTTCCTCACCCGTAACACACTAGAGTAATTAAGTAATATTCGTACAGCCTGAATGGGTAGTAAGAGACGCGGTGCTAAAAACATAAAACACAAAAAGCAATTTACCAGCCCCAATATAATTTTCTTGAAGAAACAAAATTATTTTTGAGTAATCCTCGAATATCCTTCGATGAATACGAGAACTCAAATACACTAAAGTCTTTCCTCTATATATCTCCTGCCTCAACCCTTTATTTAAGACGATGCTCCATCCCAGATCCTCCAAGTGTGAGACTGATAAGGGGTTTCCTGGGCGTAGGATATCCAAGGGAAAGACACAAGGGAAATTAACACTAGGAATAGAGGGGGGAAAAAATACTTGTGAGCTTTTGGTGGTGAAGGGCTAGCCGCCCCCCCCCTCCCCCCTTCCTTCCTCTTACCATTTGAAACGGTGTCAGTATTCCCAGGACATTGAGAGCTAAACACTGTGGCTTTGAATTCAAAACAGTTTAGCAAGGATTCCAATTGGTAATTTGTTTTTATTGAGGCGGATTTACTTAGTAAGAATTGTGGATGGGGGTGGGAAATTTTAAAATTAACTCTTTAATTTATGTTTCGTCAGAATCTCTACGAGTCGGTTTCAGTGGCCGCATAGTCTGTCACACTCTCGCAATATAATAGACTGTCAATTACTGAGATATTGAGGCTCGAATTCCGTTCGGATGTACTGAGGGTGGTTTATCCTAAATGGTTGTCCACTCTCACTCCATGCAAATGATGGTACAATTCCTCTAAATTCAACCTCACTCATCCCTAACTCATCGACGTAATTAGTACAGATGCGTATAACCTGAATATATAAGTTAAAAGTTGCAATTTTTCTCCGTGAAGATTAAAAAAATCCGCATGTTTTTGTTAACCATTAAGAGCTAAATTGCCGGGAAACGATGTGCAACTGATAAAGGAGCTATTAATGGATTATTATTAATCGAATTATGTCATTTAATAGGGGAGAAATAGGTGGGGGTTAGCAACATAAATTGTATTGTCCTTTGTATTTTCCTCTTCCTCTGTTTGTTCTCCTACAGCAGGACTGATCTACCCAGGATCATTATAAACTTCCTTGCTTTCTGAGGTTTAGGAATTTCTGCTTGACTATTTTATCTCCTTAAATTTTCCTAAAAAGGATTTTAAATATTTCCACGTCATTTATTTCTAAGCTCATCATTACTTCTCAGATCGGTGCTATGTAAAATGATGCGTTCCTCTAGATTTACGTAATTTAGTATTATAGAGTATAGAGTGTACTTCAGTTTGAGCAACGAATGAGGCTCTTTTCCCGATTAAGAAATCCACCAATGAGAATAGGTGTACGAATATTCCATCTACACCGCATCCGAACTAGATAACATACTTTTTTTTTCCATTGACTTTTTCATTGAACAAATTTTATGTAGTTGTTTCCCTAAAGGTAAAGCAAATGGTGGCATCAGTATAGCCCTAAAGCGTGTCCGCAATTTGCCGCTACGTCCTAACTGGGGATCCCGTCTGATTCATGACTAGACGCAAGAGAGAAAGAGAAAAAAAAGAGAGAAAAGTTCACCTTTACTACGGCATATCGAAAAAAAAAGGTTATCACGTTAAACTTCACGTTTTCTAACTTTTTTTTTTCATTTTCTCCCATTAACTGGAATATCCTATAAATTGTGTCCAATATATTTTATTTTATTCATACGCTTTATATTGCATGTATCGACTATTACTGGTGTAAGCTATCTTATCTTAGGAAACAGGACGAGAAAAATAAATTCAGGAGGTAAGGGGAAGTGGTTAAGAATTTACAACTATATTCATTGGAAGAGAAAATGGATGTGAACAGCACACGACTATCCGATATACAATACAGACCATTTGGTTTAGATTAAGGCACAACAATTTTAGTTCTTATCTTGTCTGTCTTTTAGGATTTTTTTTATTGATAAAATTATAATTAATTATTATTGTGGTTATAGAATAAAGAAACATACTTAGTGCCCTTTTAAGACACAGTGTGGTGTCACATAACTTCACCCTTTCACGTGAACGACCACACAAAAGCCACACACAAATAATTAGGCTAAATCAGTGCTACGGTGGATATCAAATTGTCGAAGACTCCAACCATTTTAACACCAGTGGATCGCCAACAACTTTCTCACTTGTGAAAATTCTCGTTCCATCACAGGGGTGCCCTTTTATACAGGCATCTCTTGAACGCGCGACAAGCGTGACGCACCTCCTAGGCGTTTGTTTATATACAAGCAACATTATGTCGTGCGTTATGAAAAGGGTGAGAGGAAATTAAAAACCGAGGCCAGACTTGGCAGTCTTTTCTTTTTTAACATCCGTGATTGATCCGTGCGTTATCTTTCTCACATCCCATTTTAAGAACAAATAAAGCGGTAGACAATAAATACCCAACAACGAATAAAAAACTCACTACCTGCTACATAAGTACACTGATACTGAGATACACTGAGGTACCAACACAAATGGCGTAGCCTTAGAGAATAGTTGTCCTGCAGTCTCGCCAACAAGGTGACACAAAAGTTGACGCCTGTTTAAATGCCCAAGTGAATACAATGTATCTTGGATCGCCATGAGTCATTTTTACTTGGCGGTCCTTAGATCAGTGGTTTTCTAAAGTTGGTCCACTGAAAAATTATTGAAACATTTGCTGCCTTTTTATACAACATACCAGTGTGAACAAGCTTTTCCAACACTGTGCTACATGAAAAACAAGTATAGAAATAGACTTTACATGCATTCGGATTATTGAGTCAAAGCGTTTAGTCTTCAACCTTATCTTCAAGAAGTGATGAAAAAAAGAATAGGTTTCATTTTTTGTATTAACTATTACCATTACATTCATTATTATTACAACTAGAATTAGTGTAACAATAAAAGTATGTAACAATACATTCGACTTTGATTTACTGTGCCAAATTCCCAGTTTTGTAGGTTTTCTAACATGAATTATTAATATGGGAAGGATGGTGTTATTTTCTATACATAGAATAGTTTAGATTCTAATGATTAGAAAAAAACGGGGGGGGGGGGCAGTCTGCCGATCTCAACAAGCCTCTTAGGGGGGGTCCTTGAATTATAGGTAATTGGGAACCACTGCTCTAGATTACGAAGATACACTTTTCAGATCGTAGCGACATAAATGACACGTGAGAGAGTACAAAAGCACTAATTGTCTTCTATATATTTAGAGAACGCTCGCCGCCGTGTCGTCACTCTTCGCACGTCACGAAACACCTGTATAAAAGGGCCCTATTAAAATACAGATTCTGCTACGCGTGATTGGAACCTCCACACTATGGCGCGCCACTCGCGAGACACATAATTTGTGGCCTAACACGTCTGAAAGGTTTCATTTATTGCAATGGATTTTGCTGTGTCTCTAAAAGTGTGCCGTGAGATTGGGCACTTTGGCTACTTTTCGTGTTCAACATTTATAAATATCAACTTTAACTATGTATAATTATTTTAAACGTGAAGTGATTCCTTTATACATTAGAGTTCTATCAAACCAATTTTCATTATTAATGTTTTTAATGAACACTTATATGTCCAAAGTAAAAAATAAAAACGCTATTTCAGAACAATACCATTTATTATAACAGTAAATTCTCGAGTTCATCCAAACAGATTTAAAAAAAATTGATTATTATAATATCAAATTTTACCAATTTTCAGTAGCAAAGCAGCAAATCCACTTTCCCTCCGCGCAACAAATGAATTATTACCATTTTAAAAGTATTAAAACTCTCTATCAAAGGTGAGAGATGTAAATCACATAACTTGACTTCTTATTCTTATTATTATTACTATGACTATTATTAGGCGTTCTGTCTTACGATAGGTCAATTCCTTTTGTCAGTTAACTTAGACTGCCAATGCGCCCTGACCTCTGCCTCCTCCTTCAGCGCCCAGCATTTTCTTATTTCATTCAAGTCTTCTAATATTTGAATATTCCTTCTTCCTAAGCTCCTTTTTTCCTCAACCTTTCTTTGTATGAAGACATGCAAAAGGCAGTTCTTCCTTAGGATTTGTCCGATCCAGTTTGCTCTGCACCGAAGAATCACATCCAAAATGATTCTCTACTCACCCACTTAATAGGATTTCTTCATTTGTCACCTGTCTTTCCACCTGATCTTCTAAAGTCTTCTCCAGCATCACATTTCAAAGCTCTCCAAGTATTTTTTTTTCGTGGTGACCTGTCGGTCTAGGGGTAAGGTGTCAGACTTCTATGCTGGCGGCCGGGGTTCAATCCCAGGTCCCGGCACAGATTTATCTGATTACCAAACAGGGGAATGCCAGGCCTCCACCGTGGTTCGGATTCCACGTTAAACTGTAGGTCCTTCATTTCATCTCACAATCACCCCACCATTACATATTATCGTAAGTGCGTATAACCCGAACGGGTAGTAAGACGCGGTGCTAATAATAATAATAATATTTCTTTTTCATCTTCCTGAGAGTCCAAGTTTCTTCTCCTTACAGTGCAATGCTCCACCTTCAAATGTAAATTCCATCAGTTTCTTCCTCAGTTCCAAACTCAACTTGCTGGTCAGCAGTAATTTCTTCTTGTCGAAAGCTTCTTTGGCCCTGGTGATCCTCGACCTAGTTTCCTTGGTGCAGTGGGCATCCTTTGTCAACAGACTTCACAGGTACTTGAACTGTTCTGTGTTTACAAATCCTGGTTTCCAATTTTGATATTAAACAGGTAATTACAAAGTCTGGACCTTCATTTTTATCCTGATCAAGAGATCCAAAAGAAAGGGGATTGTCAACCCTAAGATATATTCAATGTGAAAAAAAAGTAATGTTGATATAGCAAACTTAAAATCTTTTTAAATAGCCTAATTATATAGTAGCTAGTTTATGAAGAAATTCAAACTGGAAACTTGACATAAATTGCAATTAAGGGATTAAATACTTAAAAAGAGTTTTACTAAATTACTATGGTCTATTTTGATGAAATTAAAATAAGTAATCAAAGCGGTTTGGACAGATTGAATGACACATTTTAGGTACGGTACGTATTGTTTTTTTTAACAAGGTGTCTCACTACCCTTTCAGGTTAAAACCTTACGTAAAAATTAAGCTAATGGTTTTAGGAGACGGCCAGACTGAGCGAGTGACTAAACTATAAAATAGAACACATTGGTTGTAATGTGAGTTGGCCAGACTGGAGCGAGCGAGCGCTCGAGCCGGTACAGTCTAGTTTACAGGCGCTAGGCAATATTATTTGTATGTTGGTTCATTGAGTGTTAGGAAAACTTCTCAATTTGACATTTTCATTATTATCGATAGTCTAACACTCTTGCTACTAACAGCATCATTTAATTGGTAAGATCATAAACCATACCTATATATATAATATACAGGAGATGCAGCTATTATGAAATAGTCGGGCAATATGAAATACCATTTTTTCTCATATGTTAAGTGTCATAATCTATCATTAACTATTTCAACTACTACAGAAAACAGTTTTGAACAATTAGTGTCGCCATCACTTCGACTGATCAACTGATTATTTTGTGAAAGACTATTATTCCATAATGTCCACACATTTTTCAATTATTTGGCAAGTGATTTATTTTGTCAAAGTAAGCTTAAACATTTTTCCTGACACCTAAGAAATCTATTAAGAGAACAATGTAACCTAATACAATATATTTGTTTATTATATTTTAATAATTAATTATTAAAACTGTCCTATTAATTAGTTTTAATAATTTGTTATTGAAACTGATTTATTAATTAGTTAGTTTTTATTATAATGTATTATTTCAATGATTTGTTATTATTATTATATTGTTTTACACATATTATTTTTATGTTTTTTTACACTTTATTATGAAATATTTGTTAGTTTTAGTAAATAAAATTATTTTTTATATAAAATGTGTAGTATTACATACTGCCCTCATTTGTTACATATCTCTTTTAAGTGCTCCTACAGGACATTAAAGTTATAAATTTTGCTTTAAACACTAAAAAAATCTAAAAACATATTAATTATAAGTTTAATATGGAACTCGATGGTAAACATGGTTTTACACATATATATGACTGATATGTTAGAATACTTCAATATTATACTCAAAGTAGGCTTTTACAAATAAGAATCACCATTAGCATAGATAGAGGATGAGAAACCCACAACAATAAATCCCTTGTCAAAAACCACCCTCAGTTCACTGAACCAAGAATTGAACCTTTGCCTCCTCGTCAACAACTATCATGAGCTATTTGCTAATCACGCGCTTGCTCACACGCTTGTCAGTCTGGCTGAACCCTTAGGGATTAGGAAGGTTAGCTTTACCTGAAGTTTACCCACATTTGCATGAAGGGAGAGTGGAAAATCATTTTGGAGGAACCACTTTCAGTACAACCAACCGAGATTCGAACCTCAATCCTCCCGCCATCGGCAGTCTAGTCTACTGTGAGAGTAGCGCCTTAGACCATGCAGCCACTGAAGCAGGTAGGTCCATATAGTTAAACACATGGCTACATGACGCGAAATTTGTTAGGAAACCATTAGTGTAATATTATTTTGACCAGCCCATTACAATATATAAATTAAATCACAATTGGAGTTTAAGAATGTTGTTTTCAAGTAGAAGCAATTATATGCTACCGTATATGGAAGAAGAAAATAGAGTTATATGGAAGAAAAATTAATTGTATTTAATATTACAATAAATGTGTATGTATTTGCTGACACTCCTCATTTAATTAAACTTGCTATCAATCACTTTATGGACAAAAACTTCGTTCTTCAAAGTATTGATATTATTGTTAAGAAAAATGTATTCAGGAAATAATAAACAAAGTGTTAAACTATATTAAACGTGTGACAACACTGACAAAGCTGCACTTAGATGTAAAATATTGCAATGGACAAAAAGTAATAACTGTGTCATTAGCTAATTCAGTTTTTCAAGCTATTATTTATCATTTTTAGTGAGGACTACTCCATCTAGATATCATATTCTGAAAATTGAAAAATGACACCTGGACACGAGAATCAAACCCGGAACCTTTGGCTTAATATGCCAATCCTCTTACCACTGACCTATCCGGGAATCGACCCGTGCTCAGGGTCATTCTTCACTCATATTTTAAGGCAGAGTCTATGATGGACGTGCGATTTTATCAAGACCACGAGCTATCAGATAACGTAGCCACCTTCCACTCGGTAGTTGGCTTAATGCTGCCAATTGTACCAATATTATAATTGTAAGGGATTGCATATTTACGAATCAAATAGCCGAAGCTATTATTTATGCTTTTAAGTGAGGTTTACTCCATCTAGATATTATATTCTGAAAATTTAAAAATGACACCTGGACACGGGACGGGTTCGATTCCAGTGTCCAGGTGTCATTTTTCAATTTTCATAATATTATACATACAGGTTGGGGCCAAAACAATTATATGATTAGTATCTTGAAATTTAAGAGTTTAATTGAAAAGTAAATATTCATTAGCTAAATAAAAGCAAATTACATACTACACTTTTTAAAGATAATGTCACTAAGGTGAGCTCCACCGGACGTCAGACAAACCTCAGCACGTTGTTCATCACTTTCTTTAGCATAGATCGTCTCATTGTTTCCGCCCTATCCGGTGTTACGCCCTCTATGATACCTTATAGTAATAGGCCACTAAAATACTACAAGGAAGAGAGGGAGTAAGCTAACATACAAAATAATCGAAAACAGCATTAGCCAGAGTTAAAAATGAGAATAATAGTTTATTGAAAATTATGACAACAATAATTCACGTGGCCTTAAGGGTCAACCTGTAGCTGTAGTTGGAAAACATTGTACAATAGATAATTTCAACGAGAAACAAAAGAATAACAGGATTTATCTATAATATATTATTATGTGTGTAGACACGCGGGCACATTTTTAAAAACGAGCTTGGTTAGTGTAAAATAAAGTGTGTAGTCTACTTTCTTGAGGTTACTTCCTAAATTTGCTTGAAATAGTTGCAAATTCAATGTACTGTAAGTTTAATATATTTTAATTTGTATGTTCCTATTTTTCATTTTCATATATATAAGGTATTTGACGTATTCTTCCTGAAACAACTGATTATATCAACACATGACTTATAGATATACTTAATCCTAGAACAGACACAAACTCCATCCCCCGTCCGTTAATTCATCACTATGAAAGAAGAACCCCACATTTTACCAATGATACATTTTTCATCCGCCCCGGCGGCGGCGTAGTTGCCTATCGCGATAGTTTCTTGTTGAGCTTGACTGCCGAGGATGTGGAGATATAGGTTCGAATCTTGATCGGGTGAACTGGGGTAGTTTTTCCTAAATTGGTTTCCACTCTCACTCCACGCAAATGTGGGTTCACTTCTCTAAATTCAAACTACACAATTCATAATCCATTAGCGTAATTAGTACTTAAGCGTATAGCCTGAACGGGTAATAAGACGTGGTGCCAATAGAAAAAAATAAACATTTTTTGGCCATGACAGGATTTGAACCCGGGAGCTTTGGCTCATCAGACAAATATGTTACCGACCTAACTAAGGTGTCGGTTTGTGCCCATATTGAAGCTGTTTGGTACCAGCCGATGATGTAATAGTTTATTGCATGTATATTATTATTATTATTATTAGCACGAGGTCTTACTAACCGTTTGGGTTGTACGCACTTACGTTAATGTGTAATGGTGGGGTGATTGTGAAATGAAATGGAGGACCTACAGTTTAACGTGAGATCCGAACAACGGTGGAGGCCTGGCATTCCACATATTCACAAGCTGTGATTAATACACGTCTTGTCAGAGGTGAAGGAAGAGTTTGGCAATCAATTGAATAATAGCTTAAAAGCTAGAAGATTCCATATGTATATCGTTAGGGTATTGCATAAATCACCGAAAATAATTTGGGTTGTGGTTTGAAGCTCAAGTTACAACAAAATCTTGTATACACCTATGTATAGACTACGATAAGTGCGTGAAGTTTCCTTGCTGCTATATTCCAGGTGACTTCATGAGCAGTAGCGAACGAAACTGGGCACAGCCCAACCCTGGGTGTACTGATGGTAGATCTTAAATGACTTTCCAATATCCCTCCACACAATGGTGGATACGCTTCACCTAGATCCAAGATTCATCATCCCTAACACAATAGCGTAATTAGTATAAACACGCGTCTAACCCTAATGAGTAGTAAGACGCGACGGTAAAAAAAAAGGAGGACCATGAGCCCATCTACTTCCAATTGAAACCAATGTCCTTACTACCCTCCCCTTTACCTTCTCATAAAAATCAATGCTCTTCAGCCCTCTGACCTAAAAATATTAATACTCTCTGCTTCTCTCACTTTAATCAAATTCAATATCCTTCAACTTTATCCCCTCTTACATAATCCAAATCAATAGCATCTACACCAATACCTTCAATCAAAATCAATTCCAATTTCCCCTGTCAATTTTTACTTTAATACGCTACATCCCTCTTCCTCAAAGCTCAACACCGTCCCTCACCAATCAAAATCAACACCTTTCAACTCTTACCTTGAATTATAATCAACATCCTCCAGGCTTCTCTCCAGATTCAAATCAGTAAATTCCTTTCTTCTTTCAGACATAATCACTTCAATACCACAGTAAAAATATTCATCCTCTTCTTTTCTATGACCGCTATAAATACCTCAACCTCTCTATCCTTATCATTATACATACCCTTCATCAGATTATTTACCCTCCACCCATACTCCTCCCAAAAAATCAATACCTTCCAAATTCACCCCCAACCAATATAAACAACCTGCACACACATCTCTAATCAAAATAAATATTCTCCTCTCGCACTCCTAATCTAAAATAAATACCCTCCACTCACAACCCCAATCAAAATAAATACCCTCCACCCATACATTATCTACTTTCACTCCGTTTCAATACAAAATCTCAATCTCACTGGGATTATAACCACAATATTTCAGAGGCTATTTTTCATCGTCTTAAATTTCAGTCTTTCAGTGAGCATGACCAAGGCTGAGGCCATGTTGAAAGTCTTCTTATTTTTCAAGTTCATTCCCGCACTTTACTTATTCTTGCACTGATCTTTTCGAGGTTGAGATAGTTTTTGTGCATTTCCCGTTATAAAACCCAACAATCGCTCTATTTTATGGAAGATTTTAATTGGATTAATTTGTTTGTCACACAAAATAATGTGCTAGACGCTAATAAAAACTTCTCCGAAACGAGTGGTTTTATGATGTTATTTCAACCATATCTTGAGCCATTTTCTCCTTTCGGAGTCGAATCAAGAACTTTTTAAGTGGACAGTCATCTTGCAATTGGCTTTGTCTGGCTTGGTCGAGACCACTAGCCACGCTGGGTTTGCCGACATAACTATATGGCTGCGGCGATTCCTTATTCCTTTATTTCCAAAGTGTAATAACAGTAATTAGGCGAGAGTAAAACACAAACATAAAACGCATCATATGTCTAGACATATAAATGGCTAAACTATTATAATTAGTGTTGGTTGCTTTTTAATCAAGTGATCAAAGGTTTCCTACCACAAGCCAAAAATAAATGTGTCCCCACAATATTATGTATACATTCTTTCTCATTAAATCTATTGCAATTAGGAACAAAAATTTAAAAATTTGATATCAATAAATGAATCTGTAGCACTTGAGCACATGGACTGAGGTACGAGGTATAGAACAGAGAAATGGTTTTTTTTTCCTGGTTTGGATTGTAATCAGTGAACCAATCAAGTACGTCTAAAAGATCATTTGGGTTCCCCGGCTGAGAATTCTAGCTACGCTCTAAAAAATTTACTGTAGCTCTTGTTGTTTGTACAATATTTTTAACGTGTTAGGGATTAAAACAATTTTTAGAGGAAATGTTCATGCGTTTGCGTAGAGGGAGAGTAGAAACCCATTTAGGTAAAACCACCTTCAGTATAACCTACTGGGACTTGAACCCCAATCTCCCAGTCCTCAGCAGTTTAGTCTATTGCAAGAATGATGCCATTAGCTGGTATACCCTATCACCCCACTGCTCTGTTAGGATATTTTTTTTAGCCCAGGCCTGTGATTGGCTGTTGGTTTTCCCTTCTTCTCCGCCGTCCCCTCCGTCCTCCCAATATAAATGGTTATAATGTTATTGCTTTGGGTACATATAATTTAACGCATTACTAAATATTAAATTAACGTGATACAAAACTCGCTTCAAAAGTCGAATAGTATAAGGCGTCATCCTTGAGTTAGACTGGTATAATCATGACGGGGGGAGATCAAGGTTCGAATCTCATTTGGGTCTTGAAGTTATTTTTCCCCGGGTGTTTCCCTACTCTCCTTTCAAGCAAATGTTGGTAGATTACCTCTAAAATACGTCCTTTCTCGTTTCTTCTCCGTTTAAGTAGCCTAATTATGGCATTTATACGTATAACCTGAACGGTTAGTAAGATCCAGTGCTAAAAATAAAATAAAAACATGGTTTCCTAACACAAAGTGTAAGGTTTTATCTCTTTACACGTTTGAAACACTCACATGCTTACACTAATTGAGTGGGGGTGAGGAAGATAGAATTTGGAATATTTGTAGTCACACCTGGATGGAGGGATGGTGAAAAAGCGCTCAAGAAAATACACATCCAGTGCCTGTTAAAATCTTGCCTGAATCAACTGTGTGTGGAGGTTTAATTTGTGATTTATCATTTTGGCTATTCTTATTCCCTATACACGCTAATGTAAGTGCACTTCCATCCATGTACGCTTTTTATCTCCTACCCTAAATAAATTAAATCAATAAAAGGAATTTAATGTACTCACATTTGAGTGAAAAGGAGAGTGGTAAACCGTCACCGGAAAAGTGCTCACACTTGCCAGAGATATGAGAGTCATTTATTTCTTTTTAACTCCTTGAACCATACTACGTCACTGGTTGTCCTATATATTAGGGGTATAAGTGAATACTAAAAGGCAGAGATCCGAATCCCCCCTAGAATGGAAATTCACACCACAACATTGTCTAAAGCGTCAGGCCCGCTATGCATAACAGCTAGTATGTTTATGATGGTAGGTACATACGACAGGGGGTTTGAAACCCGATATTAGCTCCGTGTCATGATATTTTACCTGGAGATCAGATTCCAGTAAGGTGTTTTAATAGTCTCTCTCCACGCAAATGCGGGTTCACTTCCTTGTCCTTACCCTTTAAGAGTAATTTTCATTGTTTCAAAATAAAAGTAATTATTTTGTTACCAAACATATGTCAACCTATAATCATTTGAGTTGGAGACCCCCTAACTGACCAAAGAGGGTGGCAGCCAGTGGACCAGAATTTGAACCCCCCTGCAGTTTAGTATATTGTGAGAGTGCTGTCTTAGACCGGGGGGGAGGCTCCCAATTTTCACTACAGCGCAAGTGAGCATGACATATAAGTGTCAGGCTCATCTATTTCTGGTGGAGAAAACTTGGAAGTGGAAGTGAACTTCCATTAATCTACGCTTTTTTTTATCCCTACCCTAAATCAAATAAATGTATAAATAACTTGCGATCCGTATCATTCACCCTCGAGTTATATAGGGTATCGGTTCACTTCTGCTCTAGTTTTGGGTAAGCACTGAATTAATGTATAATTGTAAGACCGACCTTTTAACTCAGTCGGTAGTGTGTTTGCCTACTAAGCAAGAGGTCCTGGGTTTAAGAAGGATATGCATTTTACTATTAACTAATGTTATTTCGGTGGCGTGTTTAGCTAGCGTCTAGTTTCATGTTGAGCTAAACCATCGAGGATGGGGGATCTCGAGGTTCGAATCACAGTTGGGTGAACTGAGGGTAGTTTTCAATCTACCTCTACGCAAATGCGGATTCAAACTTTAAAATTCCTGATCCATTAGTGTAATTAGTACTTAAGCGCATAACCCTAACGGGTAGTAAGACGCGGTGCTAAAATGTGTCAGGTTCGTGTTATCTATAAATAATATGTGCGCCAGATCACGTTTGAATTTACATTTTAGAAACATGCTATGGGAAGGTCGGGGTTTGATCTAGCAGAAAGTTATTTTAGGGGGTAAAATTTCATAAATCGTTTTCCACTACCAACTCTGGATAATTGAGATACATTCCCTTAGTAAATATATTTTATTCAGCCTCGATTCTTTCTTGTGTTAAATATTAGAGATGTAGAACGATAGGAAGCTGTGTGTGTGTGTGTGTGTGTGTGTGTGTAAGTGGACATTATAAGTTTTAATAAATATTCAGGGTAAACTAAACAAATCCACGCCATAGTACTCAATATTATAGATTCCTTCATCAGCATCGAGCGTATTTAGGGAGTTTTCTAATTGAGTTTCCATTCTCCCTCCATGCAAATGTGGGCACACTTCCTCTAATTTTGGCTTGCGGTTTAGGTGGCTAGCTTTTTTTGTGAATGTTATTTATTATGTCAACAAAATATAGTTTCAAACATTAAATGAGATATGAAATTTTATTTAATAATTTTAATGAATTTTTGTAAAAGTTAAATATTATTTCATCAAAATATAACCGTGAACATTAAATTTCTTTGTTGTTTAAGTGGCTTATTTGTTTTGTGTAAATGCTATGTATTATATCAACAAAATATAGTTTCGAGCATTAAATGATATTTAAAATTGTATTTAATATTACTTATGAATTTTTGTAAAAGTTATATATAGTAATTCATCAAAATATAGTTGCGAATATTAAATTATATTTAAAATCGTATTTAAAATCGTATTTAAAAAAAAACCTGTTGTTTCTAAAATAATCTTCCTCGCTGGCGTAGTTAACTGATGCGCTTGTTTCGTGTAGTGGCATACGGTCAAGGACGGGGGGAGTTAAAGGTTCGAATCTCTGTAGGGTAAACTAGGGGTGTTTTCCTCTCTACCTCTACGAAAATGTGGATTCAACCTTCCCAATTCCTAATCCGGTTGGACTCTCAGGTTGACCGTATCGCTTCTGGTTACCCGCTTGGTCTTCACACAAGTGTAGGTACATTTTATATCTTCTTCAGCACTCTTATTACTTATGAATTTATGTAGTTATATATAATTTCGTCAAAATATAGCTGCGAACATTAAATAATATTTAAAATTTTATTTAATAAATCGGTTCTTTATTAAATAATTTACCTCTATGGCATAGTTGACTGACGTGCCTGTTTCGTGTAGTGACAGACGGTCGAGGACGGGGGAGATTTAAGTTCCAACCTTGGTCGGGTGAACTGTGGTGGTTTTTCCACCCTCCATCCTCCCCGCAAATGTGTGTGTAACATTCCCAATTCCTAGTCCATTAGCATAAATAGTACTTAAGCGTATTATAACCCGAATGGTTAATAAGACGCGGTGCTAAAAAGAGTAATATATAGCAAACTGGCCTACACTAAAGGACAAAGTAGTAATCACTCTTTCGGTGGCCGCATGGTCTAACACTCTACTCTCGCATTAGGCAATAGACTGTTGATGACGGAGAGATTGAGGTTCAAATCTCGGTCGGGTGCACTGAGTAAGGTAGTTTTATCCCATACCTGCACTTGGAAGGTTTATTTTGACTATTTTGTCTATGATTTCACCCTCTCATAGTCAAATAGGTACAGTAACACTAATATTTTATACTTCGGTGGTCATGGGGCTACAAGTCGTCAGGATTGCATTAGATTAAATTTACGGGGGAATAAGTGTAGTTAAGCCCGAACTGTTAGAAGAAAAAAACACAGTGGAAAAGCAACTGTTTATATGTAGATTCCAATTTTTATACAAAGATACTTTTAGAAAATACAAACATTTTCAACCAATATTTATAAAATAATATTACAGTATCGGTGATATTTTATAGGTACTAATAGTATATCAAAATGGGTTGCTACAGATCACTTGTATTGACGTATGAATACGTGAAATTAGCTATAGTGGCTTTTCTAGTTGTTCCTATGAAAATGGGACTGTCGTTCGGTGAGACAGTGCTCAGCTGTCATGTTCATCTCTAGGATTCGGTTCGAATCTCGTTGGGGTGCAGTGGGAATAAATCTCAATATTGAAATTTTTAATCTTGTTTTCTCTCTTGCGTGCCGGGCTGCCCATCTGAGCTATCTGCATATTTATATTAATGGAACATGAATCTATAATAAAAAAAGGAAGTGTTTGTGTGGGTGTTTGATTGTGTGCGATGCCCATCCAAAGCTACGGCACGCAGGGATCTAAATTTTTTAACATAGGTGTACGGGAGGGTGTCTAAATGCACCTGGAAGCCGGATTTTTATCAGGCTATTTTTTTTAACACAATGCCACAGTGAGTCACGGGAAAAGCCGTGTGGGATTGCTATTTATTAATAATTTAAAAGGTAAGTGTGCCCTCATTTACGTGAAGGTAGATAATGAAACCATTTGAAAAAACCCATCAATTTATCCGACCATATTTGAACCCCATCACTTGCAAAAAAAGACTAGCTCCTTGGGTAGCAAACTACCGTCACAATGCATTATATACATGCATCGATGGTCACATGGTCTAGGGCGTCACTAGATGGCCAATAACAGAGTGATTGACGTTTGATTTTCTCACCCCAAGCAAATGCGGGTACACATTCTACCTGGTCTAGAAAAATTTGGTCACCCAGCAAAGCCCCTTCGAAAATGTTACGGTGCAGGAAGTTCGACAGTTCTAACAGACATTAGCCGTGCTAAAGATATCGAGGTTCGAATCCCGGTGTGCACGCCGTCTAAATGTCAGGCTCATCTAATTCGGGTGGGGGCGGAAATCGATTCCCCGCCGTGTAAACTGTAGGTATTTCTCCCTCCGGAACATTTTCTTAATCATCCTTACCGCACGTTTTGCCAGAAAGGGTACGTGTCACTCATATAGCTATGGCGGGGGAGGTGATAGCTTCGAATCTCGCTAGGGTAAACTGGGTTAGTGTTTTACTCTCCCTCACTCCCCGTAAACTCTGGAACATTACTACCTTACTCCTCCAGGCATGACGGATACCTACATCCACGCATGTTGACGGACGATACCAAACAACCAATTTTAGTAGACTTTTGTGGTGGAGGAAAAGCGGCCCCTAACTGAGGATTCCAAGGCTCCTGATTGTGCATAATTAGTGCTGTGTCAATGCTCTCTAGCTGCGACAGCACCGGGAAAAACCCATTGCCGAGGGGAGGGTTGCCAGAGTCAATGAACTAACTCAAGGTTTCAAGGTCACGATCTATTTCTGTCTTGTCGAGCCATCAAACTGGAATCAAGGAAAACCCATTGCGACATAATTAAAGGTCACGATCTATTCTGGTCCTGACTTTTCTTGTCGACCCGCCAAACTGTCGCCAGGTATGAGTCATCAGTATCAGCTTCATTATTACGTATTAAGTTATGTAGTTATATATTATTTCGTCAAAATATTGTTGTGAACATTAAATAATATTTAAAATAATTTCAAGGTCTTCATATTTGTATTACTTATAATTTTTTTTAAATTTATATATTATTGCATCAAAATATAAGCGTGGACATTAAATTTATTTGTTGTTTAAGTTGTATCGGGGTTGGAATATATGTTGGGTACACAATATAAATGTCAAGCTCATATTGCTATGGCAGGGAAGGTCGTGGGTTCAAATCTCGCTCGGGTGAACTGAATGGGTTTCTTCTCTCCCTCACTCCACATAGAAGCTGGACTATTTCTACCTTACTCCTCCGAACCATGACGGATACCTACATCCGCACATGTCGACGGACGATACCAAACAACCAATTTTAGTAGACTTTTGGGGTGGCGGATAGCGACACCTAACTGAGACTTCCGAGGCCCCTTATTGTGCATAATCAGAGCTGTGTCAATGCTCTCTAGTTGCTAAAAAAACATTACCACATAGGGGTTGCGACATTGCGATGACTAGTTGCGATATCACCAGGAAAAAACCCATTACCACATAGGGGGTTGCGACATTGCGATGACGACACCGGAAAAAACCAAGCAGCCTTGGGTGTTCATGACTCTTCAACAAGGTTGTTGTCACTCTCTTTTGAATTTTGTAACACGTTTGCGACATCTGACGACCTCACAAAGAGTGGAGTATAACGAGGTGAGGGAATGGGGAGGGGTGAAGTGAAAGGCAGTCCAACAGAGTCTTGCGAGAGGGAGCAGTCAGTGTAATTTAGTTCGTTCTGTGACCTTAAGGACGTGATACGCTTTCAGCTGCTCGGTGGTCACACTCTTAGCTAAACGGCCGGGCATAGAAGATGCTCCTAGCGCTCACTAGCGATGCGAAGGGAGGAGCGTCCACCGCCGTGGACTGCACGCCAATAAATAAATAAATAAACTCCCACACCCCGTCCAAATCCTACGACAATAAACTCCCCCACACCAATAAATAAACTCCAACGCCGGTCCGAATCCTAACCAGACATAAATAGCCAATGAGAAAAATAAAAAAGCAATGAGCATACATAAATAACCATTGAGCACACATAAAAAAAGCAATGAACATAATTAAAAAACAAATGGGACAAGATTAAACAAGTTTCGAACACTAGAAAGGGGGTCAGGATCAGGGTAGGGTGTCAGGAGGAGGGAAGGGGGAGTGGCGGTGGGAAAGTCAACAACCAATCAAAGGCCAGTGCTAAAAATAACAGCCTTTCAGAGCAGTGGGACGACAGGGCATACCAGCTACTGATGCCTTAGAGTAGACCTAATGACCACCTAAGAGGGATACATCAAATTCAACTTTCCTCAACCTTAACACGTTAACCTAATCATCAAATGTGCGTATAGCCTGAGTGGGTAGTAAGATAGGGTGCTAACTTTTTTTTAATATTAAAATTTTTTTTCACTTATTCCTAAACCCAAACGTGTAGTAAGACGCGGTGCTAAGAAAACTTAATGCTAAATTATTAAGTGATAATATACTTGTTATCAATATACAGTGCATGATGGGTTAAGCCGCACGTTCGAATATAAAGGCTACTCTAGATACCAATGTTTGTCTACGTGGCCCTGGTAAATAAATTCTTAGCCCATTTACGCACAAGGGAACAATACAATATCCTCTCCAGATAAAGAGTTCAGTAGCCGGATAGAAACTACATGCCCAGCCCTAATTCGCGGATACGCGCGATGATTGGTCAGTTACTGGGGGACGTGCTTGGTGAGCTAAACTGGCAGTGTTGCGGACTCTGGGACTTAAGGTGGGTTTACATGAGCCACGCAAATGAGGTTGGGTTTATAACCATGCACAGCACATAACTAATTGTAAATAGCTTATGGCGTACAATTCACAATACATAGCTATTGGTTTATAAAGAAACGTAGTGGATAACATCTTACTGGGTTTACTGGGAATGAGCCACGTAAATAAGTCTGGGTTTATAACCATGCACAGCGCATAACTAATTGTAAATAGTATATAGCGTAAAATTCATTATTATAGTTTATTTTCGTCTGTATCCAGTACTGGCATTTAATAGGTACCTTGCATTCTCATTGGCTGATATGCCTCAAGACCAATAATTATCAATACTACAGTCCATGCATAACGTATAAAAAGTTACAGTTAAATCAATTTATACATTTTTAACTATTCACGAAGTGTCGAGTAGAAACTCTATCATTAATAATAATGTATTTGAACTTTGCATACTATTGAATCTCAGCCCTTTGGCTTAATAAGTCAATGCTCTTACCACTGAGTTATCCAGGATTCATCCGGTGCCCAAATTCATTATTCACCCTAACGAAACTATCCAAGTTAATTATTTTCGCAAGTCCCGAAGAAAGAAGTTGAAGATTTTTGTAAAGGGTTATATATTTTTTAAGATTATTTTTTGTAAATGGCTATGTTATAATATTTAATAGAGGCTATCCAAATATATTGAACACGTGTGTTTTATTGTACTGTACATTTAGATTATACTTATTCCATACCTTTATTTAAATCCTATCCTTTTTAATTATTTTTTTCAAACAGTTACAGTACCAAATAAGTAGACATATTAGGAAAAAAAAAGTCTTGTTTTACCTTTTATATAATCACAATAAATATGTACGAAATAAATAAAACAACTCTACATTTTAAAAAAAAGTGTCAGTTTCTTAATAATATGATTACGTGGTAACATAAGGGTCAAGTGGATCGGGGAGTTAAAGGGGGCGAAATATTTTAAGCATGGAGAGGAGAGGGGGAAGAGCAACCAAACCAAAATCCACCACTGCAACTTGCTTAAGGGGGGGGG
>CABEEJ010000037.1:460742-521297 GCA_901482245.1 Timema douglasi
CCCCCCCCGCTCCCCCCAATCCCCTCAACTAAACCTGACTCGTATCAGTGCCGAATACAAGTATCTTCAAACCAACACACCCTCACATTTCAAAATAAAACTTCATTTTTCCACCAAATTTCTAAATTATTAAATGAATTTATCTTTACACATCCAAATTATAATAAGGGAAGGACGGTGTTATAGATCCCATCTAAAATATAATAATATGTTTGATGTTATTACTAGTCCCAATAAGTTCGTTATAGAAATTAGAATTGGTTAAGTGTGTGTGTGAGAGAGAGAACGTTTTGATCAAAACTTATTCCAGGGAGAAGAATGTATTACTATCTCAGTAAGGTTTTGTGGGTACGAATTTGAAGGCCTATGAAAGACTCTCCTTACTAACATAACTTCGTAACTAAACAACAGTTTTTGTTATCTGGTAACTTAAGTGTTCCAAATTCTTACCACAGTAACGAAAAATTACGCAGGAGCCAAAAAATTGCACAATTATAAAATGAACACCAAACCCTATCACTCAAGGCGCGAAAAGAACTAAACAGCTGATTTCCACCAAACCAATTGCAGCCAAGCGACACGGCCAAACGGATCACCGAAGAGGTGCGCCTTCTCTACCCCTGTCAGCGGGTGCCAATCTCCCCCTTGTTGCTGAACATCCCCCACCCCCTAAATCTGTACTCACTTAAATTTAATTTCACCCTCACGGTTCCACCTTGTCTTAGCTATTCGAATCTTATTTAAAATTAAAATTTCTTATTTTAACCATTGCGATTTTTTTTTTCGCCAAGAGGGAGGGGGATTCTGGGCCGAGGGCGCAAATTTGAGAAACTTGAGGGCGCACCGGCCCGAGGGCCTATGGGCTGATGGGCCAGTTGGACAGTCTAAGCCTGGTGTCATGGCTACAAGGAAAAATTAAAAACTATAGTTTATAGTTTCAATTTTAAATGTTAGTGAAAAGATAAACTGAAATCATAAAATAATGAACAAACTCTACACATGCAATCATGTACTACAATAAATATATGTCTACTTTAATTTATTTTTATTCAGTTCTGTAATTTTGTTCTAATTTAGTATTTTTATATTTACAAGCTGTAAATGTAAAATACAATTTTGTTAATGCCAACAAATAAATTTGAGAATTTTTTAAAAAATTATTAGGTACAATGACGTCACAAGTAAAATCTTATATGCGAAGGGCGGCATGGTCTCAAAAAGTTTGGGAACCCCTGCGCTAGTGAGTTAAAGTTGAATTTTAGAGGAAGTATAACCACATTTGCGTGAAGGGAGAGTGGAAAAAGATTTAGGGAAAACCACCATCAGTGCACCCGACTGGGATCGAGCTCTGATCTCCCCATCTTTGGCAGTATACTCTAACACGAAAGTAGCGCTTTAAATCATGCAGCCACAGAAGCGGGTAATTATTACTGGTAGTCTTCGTCTAAATTTAATATTACTCATCCCCAAAATATTAGCGTAATACATAGAAGGAAATGTAAGACCAGAATTTTTCAGTATTTAAAGCACCAATTTCTTTTGATCTGGTAAATTTTCCAAAAACAGAAAATGTTCGATCCCAGCACAGTCTACCTAAGAGATGCGGTTGGCCGGGGGAAAAAATACCACTTTATTCCACTTCTTTGACCGACCCTGCTCTTAAAAACAAAAATAAACAAATTATAACATATATTTGCTTAATGAAAAAGAACTTCCCAAGCTTTTAAAGTTAAAAGGAATTATCTATGGAATCTTCGTAAATCACTTTTCACCCTTCTACGTCCACTTGGACTACATTAGAAAATGACTCTCCCATACATTAGCGAAGCAAAAAAAAAGTTGTTAGTGATTTAGGTTAAAGGTTGAACTACCTCCTTAAAACACTATTTATGAACCCACATCGATGGCCGCATGGTCTAACGCACTACTCTCGCAGTAGACTAGACTGCCAATAAAAACACTTCCTATAAATGTAAACTTCATAATTCATAAAACCATTGGTGTAATTAGTACATAAGCGTATAATCCGAACGCGTAGTAAGACGCGACTCTAAAAATATATTTGTGATTTATCAGATATTGAATTAAGGTGAGATGGAAGACGAGTCTTACTGTGAATTCACACGTTCACTGGTAAACAAAAGCAGAACTTTAATGTAGTCACGTGACGAGCTCTAAAACTAATAATAAAAAATCAGCACGAACTGTTTTGTCTTTTTGCCCTAGTATTATTATAATTAGCACCGCGTCTTACTACCCGTTTGGGTTATACGAACTTAGCTAATGTGTAATGGTAGGATGATTGTGAGATGAAATGGAGGACCTACAGTTTAACGTGGAATCCGAACCACAGTGGAGGCTTGGCATTCCCCACATTCACAAGTTGTGATTAATACACGTCTTGTCAGAGGTGAAGGAAGGGTTGGGCAATCAGATAAACCTGTGCCGAGACCGAGGATTGAACCCTGTACCCCCAGCACAGAAGTCCGACACCTTACCCCTAGACCGCCAGCTCACCAGTTGCTAGAAGAATGAAACCTTGCATTCCTTTTCATCCAATCTTAAAATGTTCTCCCAAGCCCTCGGAAGATGAAGAAGAGATTCTGGAAACCGAACTATTTTCCACAGAGTTCAACGTTTGTTTACATCGTTTGGCACCTAATATGAAGTTACTTAAGTGGCAATGCATTCCTTTCGTCCCTCTGGGATGGATCCTGTCACTTGAAGAGCGTTTCCAAGAAGATTCCTTCAGGACCTGTGCATTGATCCCACGTTCTCTATTCCGGTGACGTCTTTCTTGAATGCCTTATCTCAGCCATATTTCAAACAGTTCCTCCTCCTCCTCCACAAAGGATGGGTAGAGAAAAAGAGAGAAGGAGAAGAGGTTTTATACTCTGTTAATGTCAAGAAAGGTATTACAAATAAATCAAACAAGTGCCAGAGATATAGAGCTCCCCCCCCCCCTTTTTTTCTCTCTCACAAAAATAAACAATAAATTGGTAAATGTCTGGTTCTGAAGATCTTTTTTTTAGTTTATGTCAAATCCATTTTAAAAAAGTAGTTATTTTTATTTTTTGTTAATTTTATTTAAAAAAATTAAAATATTATTATTTTTATTTAGGGTACTTACTGTGTGATCTAATGGAACTCGAGCTAATGTCCATATATTAGCAATTTTACCCCCCAAAAATTTTTCTTTTGACAAAGTAAATCAATTATTGCTCAAGTAGATAGATACATTTATGAATATGGGGAATGCCAGGCTTCCACCGTGGTTCTTATCCCACGTTAAACTGTAGGTCCTACAGCTCATCACACAACCACCCTACCATTACACATTAGTGTAAGTGCGTATAACCCGAACGGGTAGTAAGACGTGGTGATTATAATAATAATAATAATAATAATATATATTTAATTTAAATATTTTACACAGTTTAATCTAAACAGTCCTGGAATATTTTGCCATTATTATCGCACCATTTGACCAAAAAATGACGTGAACTGGTAAAACCAACAGTTCTTGAATAACTGACAGGCCTTGCAGGATTAGACCAGAACTATTTTTCTAGTTTTATTTTGATTTAATTTAGGCACTGCTTCTTACTACCCGTTTGAGTTTTACCCATATGTACTAATTACATTCATGTGTTATGGCTGAGAGAGGAGGAATTTTGATTATGGGTATCCACGTTTACGTGGAGGTGGGGTGTAAATCTATTTAGAAAAAAACAACCTCAGTATATCCAACCAGGGTTCTAACACTGATCTAACCGTCATCGGCAGTACAATATATTGCAAGAGTGGCGCCTTAGAACAATGCTATTCAACAAGTGGCTCGCAGGCCACGTCCGGTCTATGTTCCGCATATTGGCCCGTGGATTTAAAGTTCAACCATCACTGGAGAAGTGTCGAATAACATACTTTTGCATTTGCCATTGAAAAATCGGCCAAGGATAATTCAAATCACTTCTACCCTCCTCCATACAGCTGATGTGAATAGCATCACTTCTGACTAAGCCAAATAGCCTGAGTTGTAGATGATTCTTAAAAAATTTGTTTACAAAAATATATTTCAATAAAAAAAAATATTTTGACACTTTAAGACTATTACTAGAATAACCTAAGAATTTATTATTTTTGTTTCAATGTTTCATCTCTAAAATTTCGCTGAATAAAGTGTAAATACATCTAAATAGTAAAAGCTGTATCTATTTGTCGTGACGTCATAGATAGGCAATGACCGGGTCTACGGATTCTTGTGACTCATCCTTTCCGCGTATGAACGCTACAAAGTGCAACACCCGTACCTCGCTGAAAAAAACAGCGACTATAAAACCGTCTTCGAATCGCTCTTACATGTTTGAACCAAATTTTTCGAAATTAATAACGGACCAGATAAATAACTTTTCTCATTAATGTTTTTTTTTAATATTTCGACTATAATGATTTACATTTAAATGATTTTGGCCTGATTTATTTTTTAATATTTTATTATATTATTTAACTGTATATATATATCGCATCTTAATACCCGTTTGGGTTAAACGATTATGTACTAATTACGCTAATGGCTCTTGGGATTAGGAAGATTATACCTATAGGAAGCGTACCCGCATTTGCTTGAAGGGAGAGTTTAAAACCATTTTGGAAAAACCAACCTCAGTACACTCGATTGAGATTCGAACCCCAATCTCCCCATCATCGTGGCTATCTTCGAGAGTAGTGCGTTGACCATTCGGTCACCGAGTCTGGTAACTTTAATATTTTAATGCCAATGAAATAGATCAGTAAAATGTATTACCAAACGTGCTAGTATTCATTTTTTTCCCCTTCCTTTTAAACTGCAAAAGTATACTCTAATAACGTTCAAAACTACGGCAAGACTGAATTAAATGGTGAATAACCCCGCCCTACACCATTTGTCCACCAAAGTGTTTTTTTTACCTCTAGTTCTAGTCTCTATATAGCTTAATACACTTTTGAATATTATAGATGAACCGTTGTGGTTAGTTAAATTGCTTGCCCTTCATAATTTAACCTGTGTGGTTGTATTTCAATATTAACGAAGTAGAATGAATGGGGGAAAAGCGGGGATGGGGTTATTAGCTAGTGGTATCTTTGCATTCAGAGGGAGGCTAGTACATTTTAAAATTACTCCATTATCATTATGTTTATTTAATCGAATTAATGCTAATTATAACCAATGTTGATTTATACATAAAGAAGAAAGTTTAGAAATACGTTTTATATATAAATACGAACGTATGCTTTGCTTATATACATACACGCATGTCTATACATAATTATATTATTATTATTAGCAACGCGTCTTACTACCCGTTCGGGTTATACGCACTTACGCTAATGTGTAATGGTAGGGTGATTGTGAGATGAAATGAAGGACCTACAGTTTAACGTGGAATCCGAACCACGGTGGAGGCCTGGCATTCCCCACATTCACAAGATGTCTTGTCAGAGGTGAAGGAAGGGTTTATAATCAGATAAATCTTTGCCGGGACCGAGGATCGAACCCCGGCCGCCAGCATAGAAGTCTGACACCTTACCCCTAGACCGCCAGGTCACCAAGTATATAATTATATATATAGTATGTTTTTATAGATGTTATATAATATAATAGTATTTAGCAAAGGTTATCTCTAATTTTTCTGGGGAGTAAATGGGGGGGCAGGGTTTCGCTAGAATATAATAAAATACCTCTAGCTAATAAAGGTGTTTATACGTATACATAGAACCCCTCCTAGAGGGGGCCCATCAAATTTTAGGAAAATCTGTACCCTCCATACCACCCCCTTTTCTACGTTCTTAGTATTTAGGTCTGCAAGGTTATGTAATAAAATGGTCAAAAAGTATATTTTAAGTTATGACATCGTAAAACCTCCAAAATATGAAAATGATACCCAAAATCCTCGTTAAAGAAAAAAGAATCTTATTACCATAAAATTGTGTGCTTTCTCGTAACATTTTAATGTGAATCTGGCGACGTGTGACGTAATGACTCCATCAACGTTGGATGGTTGGTCGGTCCGCAAGCCACGTATGAACCAGCGGTAGAATAGTGACTGCTACTACCCACTAACACCAAGTCCAGAGAGACGTGGGTCGGGGGTTCGGTTGGGGTGGGGGGTAGGCGTGCGGGAGTAACCACCTAGCACACGGACCATAAACCAGGTTATGGCCCATGACACACCAGACCCACTAGGAAAGCTTTTTCAGACAAGAACAGAATGAGAATCGAGAATTATTATTGTTCACGTTGGTTGGTTCATTTTTATTTATTTTTTCTCTAAAGGTTTGTTTTCATTAACTCTTAAAGAAGATGTGTACAGAAGCCACTTCAGTGGTTGAATGATCCATACTAGCAATATACTTTACTGTCAATGGTGGGGGAGGTGTTAGGATTTCAAATCCCGATCATGTGTACTGAGGGTGGTTATTTCAATTAAATGTTTTCCCACTCAACCTCCATGCAAGTGAAGGAACACTTTATCTAAATGTTACCTTTCTTCCCCCTATTTCATTAGTTTAATTACATGTGAATAACACACAAGATTAGTAAGACGAGGAGTAAAATAAATTATTTTTATTAATGAGATTAATAATGTTCTTGGAAAACTTTTATTTTTTTTCCAGCGTCTTACTACCCATTCAAGTTATATGTATTATTATTATTATTATTATTAGCACCGCGTCTTACTACCCGTTCGGGTTATACGCACTTACGCTAGTGTGTAATGGTAGGGTGATTGTGAGATGAAATGAAGGACCTACAGTTTAACGTGGAATCCGAACCACGGTGGAGGCCTGGCATTCCCCACATTCACAAGATGTCTTGTCAGAGGTGAAGGAAGGGTTTGGTAATCAGATAAATCTGTGCCGGGACCGAGGATTGAACCCCGGNCTTACCCCTAGACCGCCAGGTCACCCAAGTTATATGTAAATTTACCTATTATAGCTCTAATGTGTTTGGAATGAGGATGGTTGAATTTAGAGAGAATGTACCCCATACTTTCATGGAGAGAGAGAGTGTAGAAACATCTAGTAAAAAAACTCATTTAACCCGAATGGGATTCAAACCTTATCTCCCCATCAAAATTATACTTTGATTGATGCTTTTTTAGACAAAGGGTTGTTTCCTATAAAGGCGTATTAAAAAAAATTATCATATAAAAATTATTCAATCTTAAAAAAAAAGATTAAAACACTTTTCGATCTACGTTCACATTTGATTGAAGGTACAAAACTTAATCGGTTTTCTATCACTAAAAACACGTCGGCTCTTGGTAGTTTGAAGGAGCTGTGTTTCTAGAAATTAGAGTATGCCACTCCACGAGACATGAGGCAATTAACTTCGTGAAAAGCTGCCAACAATCCGCGTCAGAACGCCTTGCCTTAACCAATCACGCGTCATCTTCTCTGGGATTATTCCTTCATCCCTTGAACACTTTCTCAGTCATCCAATTATTATTAAGAAGCTGCCCCCTCTACCCTTCCTCTCAAATGTTGGTAATTAATCCTTAACCCATTTCCCGAAATGTCATTAAATAGATTTAAAAAAACCAAACATTTTCTTTATTTGCATTCACTTTGTGCTAAGGAAATTGTATTTTTGTTCAAAATCTTTTATTAATATTTTTTTATTTTCTCAACAAGAGAGAGTATTGAAATAGTGAAAAAAATTGATCTAGAGATTGCGATGATTCTTTACGTTTTATGTGAACCCGAACCCTAAAAAGTGAACTTTACAATCCTGTCTGTCTGTCTCTGGCCATAGGCTCTGATCAAAAATGGTTGGATGGATTTTTTCAAACTTGATATTTAAATTGTGTAGGGTTACAAACTTACCACATTTTTTTTTTATATTTGCCCTTCAATCATTAGTGATTTTTTTTATTCTAAATTTTTCAAAAATGGCCTTAACGATTTTGTTTAAAATGTATATTTAGGATTTGTTTGACATGATAAGCAGAATTGTCTAGTAGGTTTTTTTTTTTTTTGCAAAAACTCTTTGAAAGGTCATTTACAGAAGGGAAATTTTTGAAATTAACTTTATGGATTATTTTGTTTAGAATGCATATTTGGAGATTGTGTGGTATGACAAAAAAACATGTAAATTTTTTTAGGATCAAAACTCATTTATTGGTAGTTTATTGATGTTTGATTTTTCAAAAACTGGAGATATTTTGCAAATGGCTCTGACGATTTAAATCCAAATGCTTATCCTGGAAGTGTTTGAGATGACAAATAGAATTGTTTACTTTTTTTTTTAGTGTGAAAGCTCATTTATGGCTAATTTACTGAAAACTGATATTTCAAAAACTAAATATATATATAAATGTCTTAACAATTTTGTTTTAAATGGGTATATTGGTAAATTTTTTACACGAAAATAAAAGACTCTATACGTTGATTTTGAGATACTAGTTTGCAAAAGACTGATTTTTGGAAATTTTGAATATTTTTGAAAATGTCTATCAAGATATTGTTCAAAATTAATATCGGGAGACTATTTTAAATAGTAATGAATATTGTATCTTTATTTTCTAAATTAAATTAAATTTGGTGTAATTTATTACGATAAACTATAGAAAATAGGATTTTTTTCTAAATGGACCTTAAAGTTTGAGTTAAAAATGGGTATTTGGAAGAAGTTTGTTATAATACGGATTAATCGCGCCACTCTTTGGGCGTCGATTGTAACACTATGTGATCAATCACCCCACTTTGGGCGTCGATTGAAACACTGCGGATTAATTCCCTGATATAAGAATGCTGTGATGATGTACAGGTTGTCTAAATCTCCGTGATCGAGCGCCTATCATCACTGTACGGAAAATATACCGTTTGATCAGCTGTCTATAACTCCGTGTTCGAGCACTAATTAGATCGGTATATTAATATAATTGAAGAAAGAGAAATGTTGATGGCTGTTATTTCACACACGGTTTATTTAAATTACACCTGTAAATTACTTGTACATATTTCAATTAAATGTTTTATATCACTGCACACTTGTGATACTGATGTGATTTATATTTTATAATGTGTTAGACTATGACTGACTTGTGCGTGAGCGAGATCTTGGTGTAGATGTTTGGATCCCGGAGAGGCCTTAAACATACGAACAATGGTTTATATATAACATACCCCTTGCCTTTCTCTCCCTTCATCAACAGTGTAAAATTCAACTAATAGAAAGAGTCCTGGCGAAAGGTTTTGTGAAGGCTAGCTTCTTATTGGTATAGGGAATATGCGTCTTCTGCCAAATAGGCCCTACTGCAAGGTTTATCCTTTTAACAGGAATCGACGCAGTTATTCTTTTAACAGGAAAGATGGTATAAAAATATATTTTAGTGGTGAGATCCTTTTCACATCGTTTCTGGGAAGCGCGTGTTTCTTCATCGATGAATCTTAAAAAGATACTCTACATATATTACTTAAAAAGAAAAATTACCTTCATCCATGACTTTTTACATAATTTAGATTAATCCAAATCAATATCATTACAAGTTTTGCAAGACAAATAAGAATACATTTCATTTTGACAAATAACAAATAATTTAAGTGCGGTTTACAAATAGTTTATTTTTGCAAATTTGATATTAGTTAAAAATGTCGATCAATTTGGTTTACAGTTGATAAATTAATATTTTATAATTGTGATTAACAAGTTGATGCGTTTATTTTTATGAATAAGACTAATTTACTTGTAGTTTACTGAAAACATATTTTTGAAAATTTCGTAGAAGCTACAATACACAATATGAGAAACTTAATGCTATTGTGTCTTACCATTTTTCTAGCACCACGTCTGACTACCAGTTCGGGCTATATGCTAACAACGCCAATTTGTTAGTGATAAGGAAGGTTGAATTTAGAGGAAGCGTACTTGTATTTGCGTGGAGATAGAGTGGAAAGCCATTTAGAAAAAAAAAGAGCCTCGGGTCACCTGACCGTTATTCTAACCTCAATATCCTTGTAGCCAGAAGTCCAGTCTATATTGTGAAAGTAATGCCTTAGAGCAGTAGTTCCCAAACTTTCCCATATCGTGGACCCCCTGAATCCAAAGATAACATGCCCTCATCCCCCCAATTCCCCTCTTCAAATGAGGTCAAGTTAAAAACCCGCTCATGCATTTCAAGTATTATACAAACCCATTTCAAATTAATAAAAGGAAATTTTATGTTTAGTTGAACAATAATGGAACAAAACTGACATTAAGGCAAATTTTAATAGCCGATATTTGTATATGATGTGAAAATATAGTAAAGTAGTAAATTAATACCGTCACCTACTTGGAAATTTTGAAGCAGGTTTCATCTTAAATTGACGCTACTAAGCAATCCAAGCGCTATCTCACTTAGACATAGAAATAGAAAGATAAGACAGCCTATATTGTAGATGACTGATAAAAAATAAGTTAACAAAAAACTACTTCAAGATGAAAAATAATAATAAAAATGTGACACCGTGGGACTATGATTAGAACTATTTAAGAATTTATGGTTTTCATTTCAACGTTTTATATTTAAAACTTCCTGAATAAGACGTAAATTAATTGACATGGAAAATTCTATCAGGACATGCCTTGACGTCTCAAGTATGCAACGTCCTTAAAAGTCTAGATTTATTTCGTGGACTCCCACAAGACTCCTCACGGACCCCAGTTTGGGAAACACTTCCTTAGGCCATGTGGCCACTGAAACGGTTTAGATTATATGTTTAATCTACTCTAAAGCCAGTATTAAATCTAAGTGATTTAAAATAACACCATAGGTATCATGAAAAACTAAAGGAATTTTAAAGAACAAAGCAATATTCGTCTAAAGGACTGGCTGAGAATTGAATCACGACCTTTCGAGCTTATGTAGGTTTCCATTGTTTCCTCAACTCGTTTTAGTATGCATTACCACTAATAACAAAAACCAAACCTGCTTCAGTGGCCGCATGGTCTAAGGCGCTACTCTCGTGTTAAGACTCGACTGCCGATGATGGGGAGATCAAAGTTAGAATCCCAGTCAGGTGTACTGTAGGTGGTTTGTACAAAATGCTTTACCATCCAACTTACACGCAAATGCGGGTACATTTTCTTGAAATATAACATTCATAATCTCTAAAACCATTAGCGTAATTAGTACATAAGCGTATAACCCGAACGGGTAGTAAGACGTAGTACTAAAAATAATAATATAAATGGACGCTATTAAAAAAATCCCCAGTAGATACGTTTAATTAAATTTTCTACACATTGTAATCTCAACCATTATTCTTGAAAATCTGTTAAAGGCATTCTGAAATTTAATGAGAATTTGTTGCTTTTTTTTCAAACTGGACTGGATATTAATAAATATACTTTATTATAAATAAAATAAAGTGCATTAAGTATGTTACATGTTATTAAACAAATATGATTTAATACTGTGAAAAATGGAAGCATAAATAGAATTAAAAACACAAACACATAATATTGATCCGATTATTTCTGATCGTAGACAAATACTTAGTTATATTCGATTAATGGCAATAATCGTATTTTATTTGCTTTATGTTTTTATTATATACTTGGGTTGAATCTTAAAAAAATAAAGATAAACACCTCAATTCAAGTAAATGCTTATTAGTAATAATATTATTATTATTATTACATGAATTGGATACAAAAATCGCGTTGGTTACTGACCCCTCCAAGCTACATTCCTCGACTGCCTTCTCTCCTCAAATTTCCTCTAAAATCGTCAAATACAAAAGCCTCGAGCTGGATACGCTTCGTTTCTTTACTTTTTAGTTATTACCACTCCTCTTCTGTTACATTGGTAGATATGGCAACTCTTAAGGCGGCCGCCTCAGTCATCGAGAAAGTATCAATTTCTTGTCAGGCAACACAGCTGAAAATACAATGATTTGTACCATCTTCTGGAACTATGTCTCTATTCTGTCTAAGTTTAAACTCCCTTTTGCCCTTCACCTACAACCACTGTTTGCCATGTCAATAAGAAAGAGGGGAAATAAACGTACAAAACACATTATCTCGCCGCTAGTTAAGAACTATCTTATTTTCTGTGGTGAGCCTATCAATAAATATTGTATTGGATGGAAGAAAACTATATCTAGAGTCTTTTTTCATAAAGCTTGGTGTCATTGCTCCGCGAATATTCTTAAGAACTCGTTGAAAATTAGCTAGTGTCACACTTTCAATTATTTTTAATAAATAAAACTAAACATATAGGATTGTTAAGGAAAAAGTGTAGTCCATTGCGAGAGTGACGCCATAAACGATGTGGCCACTGAAGTGGTTTTTTCCTAAATTTTTCCCTCATTTTTAGTCGATGAAAATATGGATATACTTCCTTTGAATTATACCTTGATCATAACTACCCTATCCGTGTGATTATGAGAATAGTTATGACGATTAAAAAACTTGAATCACAATAAAATAAATAACTGATTAAAGCCCATTGACACCACTTAAAAGAGTTCTGTTTTCAGATAAAATCAATTGAGTGGCATCTTTATCTCTATTTAATCCCCCCCCTCCCCCCCAAAGAATTTTTTTAAAGCATTTCGTTGTCTGTATTTGAAGCAAAAGGAAAAGCATTTGGTTGTCCTAAATGGTACTTGAGTAGACTTCACTTCCAAAACGCCCTTGGTATTCACGCTTACAACTTCGTCTACAATTTACACAACTTTGTAATCAAATTATGAACAAACTGTAAGCTTAAAACACACCAACTCCGATCCCTGAAGACACTAAAGTCTCTATCCCCCACCCCAACCCCTTTACAGCCCCTTTTCCTCTCTGTTCTGCGTCCCACACCCACATTTATCAAATTATAGCAAAGCCTGGTGGAGCACAAGTTTACTAGAGTAACATCAGAAACCAAAGGGATGAAAATAGATGAGTAGTAAAATAAAGAATTTTAGTTAAATAAGATTTTTAATTAATTTATTTTCGTCCTATGCGTTTTTCTGCACGTAAAATAAAGTGATACTATTTAAGTTATTTATTTTTTTGCATTTTCTAATACAGCCCTTCTAAAATCACTGATAAGAGCAGAAATAGATAGTTAACATCAAACCACGATGATAACTTGGTGATTACGAAGTTTTTTTCGAAAAAAAATGAATAATATCATGACTCACTTTAGCATTGTAGGCACTCTCACAATTAGGGCAAGTTTCATAGTCAGACTTAGTACATCTCAAGTGAAACTGGCCCATTCCATTCTGGTCTAGGTAGGTGTCGTCTTGTATTTTGTATAGCACCACACTTGAGACGTACTAAGTTTGACTATGAAACTGGTCCTTAAGTCGCCAATATACGAAATATAAAAAGAGGGAAGAAATTGAGCAGTTCATCCTGTGAGATCTCTAATTTTCATTCTGCTAGCCCTTCCCCTCTCTCTAGGCTTTTAAAAAAAAAATTGATTCTAACCCTCAAATTAAAGCTAGCTTACTGGTAATAGCTCTTTGAACATACAATGTATTTAAAAAAAAGTCCTTAAACAATTATTCATTTAAGAATTACTATTTCATGGGGGAAAAAAAATCGCAAACATTTCTAGAACAGTATCTTCTCAAGTTCATGTATCAAGAGTGTTTCTTAATATTAACAAAATAATATTTTATTTTGTATAAAAAGCTTTTCTTAAAATTGTGTCCCGACTATAATACACTAAACGACCAATTTTGCACGATTGTCTCGTACCATTTATTTATATTCATTTTATAAGACAGTGCTGAGTTTTCTTGCTCGCTGCAAGCCGCTTCCTTAAAAATAAAAACAAATAAATGAGGGAAAGATTTTATACTCCTTAGTAGCAAACAGAAATAAATAAATGAAGAGCATACCAATTTCAGTAAAGTACAGTGTTAACAAAGGAACAAAATCAATTCTTACACACTGCCACCTAAATACACTTTTCATGGCCTCAATACCCTGTGTTACACTCACTATCGAAAAGCAATACACTCACACCTAATTATGCTCCATTAAAAGCCAGTCTCACTAACGATTAACAAGATACAAGTTGGAACTCGGATTGGAGAACGTACCTAAGTGCAGTTTATTTTATCCACTCCTCCTTTGACAAATGAAAAACTACGATCACTTTGGTAGGTTTTTTTAAATAACATATAGTTAAATATATTTTGTTGTATTATTAAGGCATATTAAAATGGCTTATCTTGTCCTAATTCCACGGGTTTCTAAAATTACTATAAATTAAACCATACCACGATTTGATGTATAGTTTTAGCTGGAATACCTACCTAAGTTAGGTGTTATCCGTGGGGTGAGACGGGCTCTTAAGACGTATGGTTAGAGCTGTATTATCTACCTAAGCTAGGTGTTATCTGTGGGGTGAGATGGGCTCTTAAGACGTATGGTTCGAGCTCTATTACCTACCTAAGTTAGGTGTTATCCGTGGGGTGAGACGGGCTCTTAAGACGTCTGGTTCAAGCTCTATTACCTACCTAAGTTAGGTGTTATCCGTGGGGTGAGACGGGCTCTTAAGACGTCTGGTTCGAGCTGTATTACCTACCTAAGTTAGGTGTTATCCGTGGGTTGAGACGGGCTCTTAAGACGTCTGGTTTGAGCTGTATTACCTACCTAAGTTAGGTGTTATCCGTGGGGTGGGACGGGCTCTTAAGACGTCTTATTCTAGCTGTATTACCTACCTAAGTTAGGTGTTATCCGTGGGTTGGGACGGGCTCCTAAGACTTCTGGGTCAAGCTGTATTACCTACCTAAGTTAGGTGTTATCTGTGGGGTGAGACGAGCTCCTAAGACGTCTGGTTCAAGCTGTATTACCTTCCCACGTTAGAACTCATCGTAACCACCAAATTTCGTTTTAAAAGAGTACACCATAGGGAGGTTTTAGTCATTAAAAAAATTTAAAATAAATGGTACGATACTATCGTACAAATTTTCTCATATTGCGTATAAAGTGCTGCGAAGATAATTTTCAAAGATAGGTTTTGTATAAACTACCATCAAGTATGCTTTTCTCATAAAACAAACACATTATCTTGTTAATCACAATAATCAGTATTTATGTATTATATAAATTTTAAGCCAAATTGTTCTAATATATTTAATAAAATTTGCATTTTCAAAAATAAATATTCATTTGTTAACTACCCAAAAATGATTTGTTATTTGAAAGAATAAAAACTTATTCCTCTTTATCATGAAATAATGTAAAATATTCCCCCGATATCAATTTTGAACCAAATCGTCATGGTTATTTAATTATTTTTTTAAATCAGTTATTAATTAACTACTAATAAGTTTTTTAAAAGGCTAATCTATATAATTATTTATAATACAAGAAACTTAACAGATAGCCACTTTGAACCAAAACGCTAAAGCCATTTTTTTAAATATTCAAATTAAAGATAACTTTTATCAGTAAAATACTCTTAATAATTGTAGGGCTACGGTAAAAAAAAAGGTTTTGTTAGGCTTATAATACTATACATTTTAAATGTCAAGATAGAACAAAATCCATCAAACTGTTTTGGATCCATGGACACAGACAGACAGACAGACTTATAAACTCCACTATTTTGAGTTCATGTTCAAATAAACGTAAATATTTGTAATAATCTCAAGATATATTTTTTTCCGCAATCACAATTACTTTCTCTTGATATTAGAAAGTAAAAAAAAAGGTTATATGGATCATTTATATGTAGGGAAACAATAATTTTTGTTAGATTGTTTTATATTGTTAAAAATTAAATTGGCTGGTGAACGATACTATCATTTGACCCTTTCCTCTTCTTTACTTGATACTGGACTCCATTAGTTTAATTAAATCTGCGTTTGATCTCACAAATTGGCACAGCGGGAGAAGATAGGAAATGTGGAGGGAAGAGGGGAGGGGGAGGGCATCAGAATGGTTAGGTAGAAGGGTTTTATTGGAAGGGGGAGCGGGGAAGGTAGGCCAGAGGTATGAAGCCAACAGAGTGTGTTCCGTGACAATGAATGGAATCCATCGTCAATGGTAGAAACGTGGTAGGGTCGTCTCTCTATTCTTTGGTCTTGTCATTATTATGAAGCCTCTACGTTTGGAGCCTCTCCTATACAACCCCTTTTGCAAGACCAAGTGATCTCTGTATATTATTATTAGTTTTATTATTATTATACTACTATAAAGCCACATGACTGACTCACTCACTGACATTAATGTTTACCCACTTCCAGATGAACTAGATACTTTAAATTTGGCAAACTTATAGCTTCTAGCCTGTAACCGACGGGAAAATTCCAAAAAGTTAAACATGTTAATTGTTAACCCCTGAAAAAATTCAAAATTGTGGAGCAACTTTAAAGTCGGTGCGGACCTTTCTTTGGAGGTCTCTCTTGGCTAAACGGTAAGACCAATCAAAAAACGGCTCTGAGATTACATTAGTTTACATCCACTTGCAAAGAAAACTTACTGGAGGTTTGGGGGCGGAGCCCCCAACGAGCAAAGCAACTATACACACACACACACACACACACACAGATAAACTAGAAGGCCAACTTCAATGCTTTTGTTGTAAAGTGCTCGCCCTAGGTTCCAACGTTTGTGGCTTCAAACCCAGACGAGTTCGTATAAAATCCGTAGCATAACTTCTTTCAGAGGTGAAATGAAGCCATCGGTCCCAGGTCAATTGTGGCATTAAATTATTATTATTATTATTATTATTATTATTGGCAACGCGTCTTACTACCCGTTCGGGTTATACGCACTTACGCTAATGTGTAATGGTGGGGTGATTGTGAGATGAAATGAAGGACCTACAGTTTAACGTGGAATCCGAACCACGGTGGAGGCCTGGCATTCCCCACATTCACAAGATGTCTTGTCAGAGGTGAAGGAAGGGTTTGGTAATCAGATTAATCTGTGCCGGGACCGAGGATTGAACCCCGGCTGCCAGCACAGAAGTCTGACACCTTACCCCTAGACCACCAGGTCACCCGTGGCATTAAAAGAACGCTGAAAGGTATGTGAAATAACGTTGCTGACATAGTTGGTAGGCCCTTTAGCGCTTGCTCATAGAAATTAAATGTATTCCATTGATAAAAAACTCAAACGAGAATTTTAAGAAACAGTGAGTGATATCTTTACATGTTGTAGTCAAAACACATTGTGTTTTTCTGTAACTAAAATAATTACGTAACTGTGAAAAGATATTCTGTAAGTGTAGAACTACAATAAATGTTATGTGTTATATGCCTATTTCAGTTATTATTATTATTATTATTATTATCACCTGGTCTTACTACCCATTCGGGTTATACGTACTTACGCTAATGTGTAATGGTAGGGTGATTGTGAGATGAAATAGAGGACCTACAGTTTAACGTTGGATCCGAACCACGGTGGAGGCCTGGCATTCCACACATTCACAAGCTGTGATTAATACACGAAATTTCAGAGGTGAAGGAAGGGTTTGGCAATCAGATAAATCTGTGCCAGGACCGAGGATAGAACCCTGGACCCCCAGCACAGAAGTCTAACCTCTTAACCCTAGACCATCAGGTCATCCTATATCAGTTAAATGGAATGTATATTTTATAGAACACGTTTAACTGTAATTTAAAATTTTGTAAAAATACTGGCTCTCTCCACTAAGACTCTGCCATATTTTCCCGTTAGATCAGAATTATCACTAATCCGAGGAAAATTATGTCCCAATTAGTTCGGATTAACGAAGTACTACTAGAGATAAGTCACCCATTAATGTTTCCAGCCTGTTGTCAGTTTTTTATCCAAGCCATATATTTTCCACTGCCGGCTTGCTACTCCTGTCGTAGCTTCATATTTCCTATAATCTAACTTAAGACTAGCACAACATCCAGTCCCCAGCCGTTAATTTATCAATGTGAAACGGTAAACCCACATTTCACCGATGAAACATTTTTCGTTCGGCCAGGTCTGGAATCAAACCCGGGACCCTTAACTCAATAGTCAGACACACTAACCACTCAGCTAAGGTGTTATATATATATATATATATATGTATATGTATATATATATATATGTATATGTATATATATATATGTATATGTATATATATATATATATAAAGAAAGAGCGAAAAGAAAGAGAAGAAGAAGTAAAATAAGATAATTATGTTAAAGCAAATATATTAAGTAAGTAGTCCTTATAAAAAAAAATTAAATGAGTATATAGTTTAGTTATATCCTTGGAAATAATTTCCTCATGTGTGCTGGTTGTAATGATCAAAGCTACAAGCAATAGCCATTAATGTAAACGCAGGGAAAGGCTATAAAAACATTTTTTTAACCTCATCTTACTACCCGTTTGGTTTATAAGCCAATGTACTAATTACACTTATGGGTTAAGGGTTAGGTAGGCTTACTTTAGAGGAAATGTACCCGTATTTGCGTGTATGGAGAGTGGAAAACCGTTTAGGAAAACCAACCTCAGTGCACCTGATCGGGATCAAACCCCAATTTCCCTGACATCGGCAGTCTAGTCCAACATGAGAGGAGCGCGTTAGAACACGTGGCCTCCGAAGCGGGTGATTCCAATTTAACAATAAGACATTCATTTTAATGCAAAAGACATTAAGGTGATTCTTTTTACAGCACATCCTACAACCCGTCCGTGGTATCTGCATTTAAACTTTTTAGGATGGCAAGGATGAATAAAGTAGGGATTTAGAGGAAACGTACCTACATTTTCCTGTAGAGAGCGTGGGAAAACCACCCTATTGAAAAAAAATAAAGTTACACCTGACCGGGATTCAATAACTGGACTCTTCATCAACTGAAAACTAGACCAGACGAGTTTGACATCTTAAACCACCTGCTCACCGTTGCGGATTTAATTGAGGTAGTCTTAATAAGTGTAGAAAACAATTACACTGTATTTGCGTGGAGGAAGAATGGGAAATCTTTTAGGAAAAATAATACTCATCAAAGCTATCCGGGATTCAATCAGTGACCTCCCCGTCTCAAAAATAAAAAAAACTCATAGAAATTGAGACTAACAACCTATTTCTCATGACCAGCAATGGTGGTAGAAATCTATTAAACCTACAAAACACAAAAATAAAACATTGTTATAAAGGTATTAAATAGATTATATCAGTAAATGACTATTAATTGAAACAACTAATTGTAACTCGCTTCAGTGACCGCATGGTCTAAGCCGCTACTCTCACAGTATAATAGACTGCCAATGGCAGGGAGATTGAGGTTTGAATATAGTCGGGCGAACCGAGGCTTAATTTTCAAAAATGGTTTTCCAATCGCTCTCTTTACGTAAATAGAGGTACACTTCCTCTCAATACAGCCTTCCTTATCCCTAGAACAATTATAGTAATTAGTATAGCCTCCTGAATGGGTAGTAAGACGCAGTACAAAAAATCACTAATTATAATGTATGTAAACTTGTAATTGATTTTGTTAAAGACTTTTACTAACATTGTGTCCTTTAGTGAAATAAAATAAAATTTAGAGATATATATTGACACATCGATTTTGTAGAACTAGATACTTAGATATTATCATTACGAATTTTGTGCAAAATAATTGAACTAATAATTCTACTTTTATACTTCAACCGTAAACACAATTTAAATATGATAAAAATCAAAATGTTTTTAACAAAATAAAATAAAACCCATCCCACAAACTAGTTAATAATTTTAAACGAAAATTAAAAAATAAACTCATGAATTCCATCAATTTTTTTATTTTTATTTGTGACCTATTGTAAAAGTTAAACGAAAAAATAAAAAAATAAAAATACTTTGAGATTTAGTTTCTGAACTAAAAGGTCAACCTACTAAATTGCTTTACAGAGGCCACAAACTTTCAGAAATTACCGAGCTCCCTCCCCCTCCCCCCCCCCCTAACTTCTTCCTCGAGCAGAGCTACTGCAACTTGGCTAAACTCACATTATATTAAATTCCTCAAAGTTAGGCTGCACATAAAATCACCAATAACTCCCCCTCATCCCCTAACCAAACCGCGATCCCTTTGTTTGATCCTAGCGTGGGAACCCAGGCCAATATCCTCCCATAACCTCCCCGCCCCCCATATGCGGTGACTCCCAGCCCCGGACAGGGCTAGATTTAGATCAGAAATCAATCTCAACTTTTGCTAGTGTGAGCCGGGAATTCCATGTGACTGGTGGCTGGAAAGAATAAAGGAGAAATGGAGAAAATTCCTTTCTACTGGTGACTTTTCATTCATGTCTTCAAGAAGGGTTTATATTGCACCGTGATCCACGTCTTACTACTCTTCCTGGGACCGCGTTCTACTACCCACGTCAGCCTCACGTCCTACTACCCATGCCAGCCTCACGTCCTACTACACATGTCAATCTCACGTCCTACCACCCATGTCAACCTCTCGTCCATGCCAGCCTCACGTCCTACTACCCATGCTGTCCTCACGTTCTACTACCCATGCCAGCCTCACGTCCTACTACACATGTCAACCTCACGTTCTACTACCCATGCCAGCCTCACGTTCTACTACCCATGCTGGCCTGACGTTCTACTACCCATGCCAGCCTCACGTTCTACTACCCATGCTGGCCTGACGTCCTACTACACATGTCAACCTCACGTTCTACTACCCATGCCAGCCTCACGTTCTACTACCCATGCCAGCCTCACATTCTACTACCCATGCTGGCCTGACGTTCTACTACCCATGCCAGCCTCACGTTCTACTACCCATGCTGGCCTGACGTCCTACTACCCATGCTGGCCTCACGTTCTACTACCCATGCCAGCCTCACGCCCTACTACCCATGTCAGCCTCACATCCTACTACACATGTCAACCTCACGTTCTACTACCCATGCCAGCCTCACGCCCTACTACCCATGTCAGCCTCACATCCTAATACACATGTCAACCTCACGTCTTACTACCCATGCCAGCCTCACGCCCAACTACCCATGTCAGCCTCACATCCTACTACACATGTCAACCTCACGTTCTACTACCCATGCCAGCCTCACGTCCTACTACCCATGCTGTCCTCACGTTCTACTATCCATGCCAGCCTCACGTCCTACTACCCATGCTGTCCTCACGTTCTACTATCCATGCCAGCCTCACGTCCTACTACCCATGCCAGCCTCACGTTCTACTACCCATGCTGGCCTGACGTTCTACTACACATGTCAACCTCACGTTCTACTACCCATGCCAGCCTCACGTTATACTACCCATGCTGGCCTGACGTCCTACTACACATGTCAACCTCACGTTCTACTACCCATGCCAGCCTCACGTTCTACTACCCATGCCAGCCTCACGTCCTACTACCCATGCTGGCCTCACGTTCTACTTCTTATCCATATTTGACGTTTGACTACTCACAAGTCCATTGAAATGGGTAACCATAGTGTTGAATGTGTCAAAAAAAACTGTACGATTCTTAGTGGCGTAATTTACAATTTATATTAGATTCGTTTATTTTGCCTTGACCAAGGAACATTTTGAAAACTTAAAAATAATAGCAATATTAAATGAAATTCAAAATAATAAAATAATAGGTAGTTATTTAAATAAAATACAATTACTATTAATAATACAGCAACAGTGCTCAATACAAAGAGTTTGACCATAAAATAAATAATTTAAGTTAGTTGAAAAACACACCTGAATAAGGGAATTGAACCCAGGACCACCAATACTATTTACTTAGCTATTTGGAATCTTTGTGTATATATTCACGATGAAATAGTTGTTCAAAATGTTCATTCAGTCGTAATGTTTTTATTTCATCGCAGAGCTAGAAAAAATCTTCCGGATTAATAGAAATACATATTTTATATTTCACAAACACTCGGCAAAAACAAAACAAACTGTTAATTGAATTTGCCTTTTTTATTGTGTGTATGTGATTCGTTGATGTTTTGTCGATATATTCAGTTATGAATCAAGATATAACTAAATCCTCAGGATTTGTTTTATATCTACAACATGGCATAGTCCTGGTTGTAAAACTAATATAAATATATCAATTTATTTTTTGTCGTTTGACTGGAAAAAAGGGTAGACCTATATTAAAGTTTTTAGAGAATTATGTTTTGTCACTGTTTAAAAAAATCTAAATGGTTAAAATAATTGTATGTGATGAAATACGCATGTAAAGAGTCATAGAAAATAGTTTTGTGTTCATTCCGGTAAACACCAAACTCATGTACTGTTTAAGGTTGTATCAATATTTAACATAAACGCAACATCTTATTGGCAATATCTCAGCTACTTAAACAGTCCCCTTAAGGCAAATCCCCAAACAATCTAACCATTGAATAAATACCTTTATACTATACAACGGTATTTAGCGTGAATACCGAAATATTAAGCCATTGTATTACAAGTAAATAGAGGCTATATTAAAGGTTCTTTTTTTTTAAGGGTATTTGTAAAATATCTGTGCTCTCTCTTTTCAAAGTGATCCATCATTTCGATGGTTTAGATGTTAATTATGATTGTTCAGCCATCTCTCCAGTTTATGTCTAAGGATCTTTATGTCTTAGGGTTCAATCCTCGGTCCCGGCAAAGATTTGTCTGAGTACCAAACCCTTCCTTCACCTCTGACAAGACATCTTGTGAATGTGGGGAATGCCAGGCCTCCACCGTGGTTCGGATTCCACGTTAAACTGTAGGTCCTCCATTTCATCTCACAATCACCCTGCCATTACGCATTAGCGTAAGTGCGTATAACCCGAACGGGTAGTAAGACGCGGTGCTAATAATAATAATAATAATAATAATTTATGTCTTAGGCTGCGGCCACTCTTGCGACCTGGATGCTGCGATCAGGTCGCGTGGAATGATTTTTATTGCTACCGGCCAAGCTTGCGACCTGGTCGCCGCGTCTTATCACCAGTTATCATGTCACCAAGGCGTGAACATGTGTTATTAGCCACAGTAGTATATAGTTATATGAAAAAAATATATAGATAATATGTTGTCCACCCCATTAATATACAGAGACGTACTTATGGACAGACTTGTAAAAAACCTGAGAACACACCCCTATTTATGTTTTCAGTGTCACGTATAGAATTCAATTTATCGCGATATTCACAGTATTTAAAAAAATATTATTTATAAAGCTGAATTAATTACTATGATTGGAAACAACCTTTGCACTCCAAGCCCTTGCCAAGCATTTCAATCTATTGTTAGTTTGTATAATGTATATTGTTTGATTTTATTATTTTATTTATGCTAATTAAGACGTTCTTACCTTGTTCATTTATTTCTTAATTTTTTAATTCATTCCAACCCTCCACTGTTGCAACTGCAACCTCTATCCACAGCTTGGATTTAACATCCCTGTTGGCGTAGTCTCGATGTTTCGGATTCCACAGTGGTGATCATTTATAAATAGCTCTGTATCAAACATTGCTGAGTACCGTGCTCTACCGAGTGTCAAACTCCAGACGGGTGGGAAACACTGGGCGGTTTGCAAGAAAGTTAGTGAAAATGCTTAGTGGAGGAGTGATAGCGTGGTCCCAAGGTCCTTACCGGTCGACATTTTAACCTAACCATAAGAAATAAAGGTGGACGTATTTGTCGCTGTGACCTGAAAACGCTCGCTAAAGCGTTTTAAAATCTGTCGCTGTCGCTGGTCGCCAAGCGTGGCCACCCTCATAAGAAACAATGTAATACACTACTGCGACCTGGTCGTAGCGTCCTGGTCGCGGCAACCAGGTCGCAAGCGTGGCCGTAGCCTTAACCGCACAAATAACTCCACCAACTCAAGTTGTTTTACTGTACCAACGAACAAAAGTTTGATTCTTGAATTGACAGGCTGTTTCTCGAGTAACCAGTTCATCCGGCTTCAAGACTGTTTAAACAAAAGCGAGAGTTTGAAAGTGTTTTATTCTCAGATTTTTAAAACTTATAACTTGAATGAGAAATATCTTTGTGCCCGATAATAGTAATTTTTAGATTGTATCTTAAATGGAATGAAAATATAATCACGGTTAGTAAAGACTAACTAAAAATCTGTTATTGCTTTTATGTGCACCGTCAACGCCTTTGATTAGTTGGTAACGTGTTTGCCTACCGATGTAAAGGTCACGGGTTCAATTTCCATTATTACGTCCGTAATTTGCGAGATATGATTACCTTAACAATGGCTGGTGATGATTACACGTTATTTAACTCAACATTATGTACACTCCTCCACTCTCCACTATCTAAGTAATTTTTTTCCCCAATTACGAGTATTTTCCTATGCATCTTAATCAATAGAATTATAATTTAAAGGGTAACTAAATAAAATGCACCCGCATTAGATGTGAAGAGGGGAGAGGTATCCAACAGAGATGAATAACCTCCTCGATCCTTCCTATCCACGATTGTGTTTGGCGAGATTCGAACTTCAAGCTCATCGTAGCCGGTAACCCGATCTATTGATAACCTAACGCCCTTGACTTTATGACCAACGGTGTGGATATATTACTATTACTAAAGAGAGTGGCTAACCTAATGTGTAATAAGGAAGAAAATATTTACATTTCAGCACTTAAACTTAGTATCGGTCCTAATAGAATTTTAACTGCAACAGTGATCATTAAAGTCCGGATTTTGATGACCTAAAAATGATTAAAAAAATACCTATAAAATGACCTAAAAATTCTAAAAAAAAATCTTCAAATTATCAAAAAAATGTCCTAAAAATATTAACAAAGTTTTTTTAATAAATTCACACGACTAAATCAAACACGGGCTTTAAAAAAATTTAAACTAAAAAAAATGATCCATGCAATCATCAACTACGCTTTGCATTCTGTTTAATATGATCATTGATTTACAAATATCTGCTTCAGAAGTAACAGCTACCTTCTCCCAACGCAACCCTCTATGCCTTAGTTACAATCTCAACAGGAATGTGTATTTTACAGCCTTACAGGTAAAGAGGCTACACAGTTCATGGCCTACATTATCTTCTCATACCGACAACTGTGTGATGGAAAAATGTATGTTTGAGTATTCATGCATTTATAAAAAAATATCGGTAGTATTGAAAATAAACTTAATCAACATAAATGCCTTAAAATTACTCAAAAATGCCTAAAAATTCCTTAAATGACTTTAAAAGGGAGAAAACCAAGAAAATATCACCTAAAATTCAAAAATTACAAAAATGACTTATAAAATATATATTTCTCAAGAAGAGGATCATGAAAATAGTTTTTATACACATACGCTTACACTGTGATGAACCAATAAAATGATGACATGTTATCAAAATCCAGGCCTTGTTGATCATACATCTAAAAAAAAGGCTTCAGACTGGCAATAAAACTAAACGGCAAGGGACTTAGAGGTCAAGGTTCAAATCTCATCCGGTTGCGATAGGGATGCAAGGTTCTGTTTTTCCTTTTGTCGTTTTTATCACTTGTTTTCACCCTGTATAAGATAATGCCGGCGAGCTCACCCTAAAACAACAGTACTCATTCAACCCCTTTAGATAAACGTGACAGTTAAAATAATTAGTAAGCATATAATCCAAATGGAAAAAAAATAGGACCGTTATCTTTTCAGATTGCTGAGAAAATGAATAGCTTCCTTCTCTTTTTACTTTCTAAGTTAGCCTCTCGCAATAAGTTACGCGTAATGACACCATCTATAAGAGCTCTCTTTTCTTCTCCCTTCTGACACTCCCAATGATTGATTAGGTTCTGATGAGAGTTAAAGGAACATTTTCTGTGGCAATCAACCCTTCGTTATTTTTTTCACAGTTATCGTAACCCATTTAATTAGCAGTTTACATCTTCAGAATTTGATCGGATTAATATGTTGAGAGACTTTACCAAGAAAAGTATTTCAACAGAACTTTAAATCCTGAGGAGTGTCCAAAAATTCTTTTAAAAATAACAAATCATAGGATACAGATTCAAATATATATATATATATATTTATACTTTAAATAGATTTGACTATTAATAAAAGATTTAACAAGTCAATACCATAATTTGATAATGATTTTAATGTCCAGTGAGAATTTAGTGTCCATTTGTCATGGTAATGGTGGTAACTGACAACTAGAAAAATGGCTGTTAAAAGAAAAACATAATAAAAAAACAAATTAATTGATATTAAATGTTGATTTCCAAAAGTGAAAACAAATCAATATATGGGCTTACAGATAATTTGGTTGGAAGTCGTAGAATGGAGGTAAATTAATCATTTTACAGATATTAAGATCTTGGAACGTCCAGTTTTGGACCTGAAACCCGTGAATAGCGAGGGTGGGACTTTTTATTTTATTTTTGGAATATAATCTCTATGTATTTTGGGAGAGATTAAGCGTGGGAATCAATTTATTTTTTGGTGGCTTTAAACTGTCATCTTGGAAAGGTCAATTATATTTAAATAATATTACTATTGGTTGTAATTAGATAGTGGAAAGAGTAAAAATTTGTTCAAAATGTTAGAATCAACAATTTTAGTCCTTTTAATTTTTACTGTAATTCAAACGGTTTTTGATATATTTTTACTTTCATATATTAAACGGAGTATAACATAACCCATGCTTCGGTGGCTGCATGGTCTAAGGCATCACACACAAAATAGACTAGACTGTCTATAACAATGGAGATTTCGTTGTTTGATTCTGTTAAGCTGTCCCAAGAGTGTTTTTCCTAAACGGTTTTCCACTCTCACTCCACTCATATGCGGGTACAGTTACTATAAATTCAACAAACATAATCCTAAGTATATTAGCGTAATTATTACATAGGAGTATAACCCGAACGTGTAGTAAGACGTGGTGCCAAAAAATAAAATAACAAAATAGGTTTACACTGGTTTTGAACTGAACATGTTTGCAAAAATCCCCGGAATAGCAAGAGCAGCATTTTTAAAGATGCCCAAGGTTGAGTTGGAACTATTAACTGACATTGAAATGTACTTATTAATTTAAAAGGGGATATATTGTGGGGTGTCTATGATTTAAAATATACATTCTGGGCCTACATACACAGTTCTTTATTATTGATAAGCATTTTATTGTTCTTTTTTTTTTAATTTCATCTTTGACTTTTATAAACTTATTAATCGGTCTCTCGGTCCCCTGGAAAACCCAGACTCGATATCATAGTCTTCTTTCCCCCTGCACTACACCCCCCTCCCCCTCGTGGCTGTTCTGCATATATGAAGATTGCAGTAAAATACATACCTTGACAAATGAAAAAATGGTAATGATTCCTTTTACGCCTAAATTTGATTTTCGACAACAGCCTGAAACCTAACAGGTCGTAATAGCGAGGTAAGCCTATATGTTATAGGGCCTCATAGCTAAAAAATAAAATGTTGAAATAATTACGATTTTTAGTTTAAGCAATAATATAGTAGAGGATATAACTGTTCAATCTGGTTTTCTTAATCGTAATCAATTATATTTTGTGGGAATTATCTATAAATAAAATATGTATGTTTTCATCTGAACAACGAAACAAGCTATTAGAACACATATTAACCAAGATATTTATTTTTGGTTTGGCAATCTTAATGCTGGATCCTTAAATTTGTAACACATTAATTTTAGCTTGAAATAAAAAAAAATGATGGCTGAAATCATCCTGTTTGTATTAATAAGCTGCATGTGAATGTGGGGAATTCCAGGCCTCCACCATGGTTCGGATTCCACGTTAAACTGTAGGTCCTCCATTTCATCTCACAATCGCCCTACCATTACACATTAGCGTAAGTGCGTATAGCCCGAACGGGTAGTAAGACGCGGTGCTAATAATAATAATAATAATAATAATAATAAACTGCATGGTCTAAGCTCCAAGACGTTACTCTCATGTTAGACTAGACTGTCGATTACAGGGAGATCAGGGTTCGAATTGCGGTTCGATGTACTTTGGGTGACTTTTCTTGAATGGTTTTCCATTCTCTCCCCCCCCCCCGCCCCCCACATGAAAATTTTGGTACACTTCCTCTAAATTCAATCGTACTCATCCCTAGCTCATTAACGTAAATAGTGCATATATATAATCTTAACAGGTGGGGTGGTAAATTTTTTTTTTTAATTTATCGCTGCCCAATGAGTTTGCTATTATATTTTTAGGGAAATATTTCTCTAATATCATACATGTTTTAATATATAAAATAATATTCAAATTAATATTGCACTTGTACCATCACATATTTTTAAGCGTCATATTATATTTTTACTTCAGGAAAGAGTGAATGCGGCCTGTCACAGAAACAATAACTGTCCTGTTTGTTGTTATTTATTGCCTTGCCACGGAAAAAAAGCCTCCGTGAAATAAACGGCCGTAAAAAAAAAAGGTTCAACCCATTCCCCAGGTTACGCTAGTTTTTTTTTTTTAAAGTGAAAATGTATCCCTTGACACGATTATTTAGAAAGAGAAAATGTCCAGGATTGACTTCCTATCGATACAACATTCCTGGACCCCCCCCAGGATTGGCTTCAGCCATGAGATACAGGTAGTACACTCGCTTTTAATAATTTTTATTACCATTTATTTAAGGTATTTGAGGCGATTTTTCTTAACCGACTGATTATATCAACACGCGACTTTTTAACTAACTTAAATCTAGAAAAGACATAACATCCAGACCCCAGCTGTTAATTCATCGTTCTGTAAGAGAAAAACCCACATTTTTCCAATTATAAATAATTTAGCCATAGGGCGAATAAAACCCGGGATCCTTAACTCAGTAGACAAACACGCTACCGAGTGAGTTAAGGTTTCGGACCGCTTTTAATAAGTAAATCTTTATCGAAGTGACTTAGTAACTACGAGGGTGAACACCAAGTCAACTTTTAGCATAAACGATGCAAATGCAATAGATTTTCTCAAAATGTTAAAGATTACCCCCTCGGTCAGTGAGAAAGTATCAATCGCTGTCAGAAGACATCACTTAAATCACATTGTTCTGTGTGAGTTCTGGAACTACTTCTTTATTCTGTAATTTAAATAAGAAATAGGGGAAAGTTCATTGCTAGTTCTCCAATATATAAACATTTTCTATTGTGAGTATAGCAAGAATGTGCTGTATTTGTTAGAGGAAAGCTAAATCTAGAGCCCCTTTTCATCAAACCTCATCTCACATATCCACAAATATACTGAAAAATGCGTTAAAAATGAGCTATTGTCACATTTGTCACATATTGGCTTATATTATAAGCGGTTTAGGGGTAAGGTGTCAGATTTCTGGATCAATCCCCGGTCCCGGCACAAATTTATCTGATTGCCAAACCCTTCCTTCACCTCTGACAAGACATCTTGTGAATGTGTGGAATGCCAGGCCTCCACCGTGGTCAGGATACCACGTTAAGCTGTAGGTCCTCCATTTCATATCACAATCACCCTACCATTACACATTAGCGTAAGTGCGTATAACCGACCGGGTAGTAAGACGCGGTGCTAATAGTAATAATAATAACAATAGTAAGACGTGGTGCTAATAATAATAATAATAATATTAATAATATATTGATAAGACTCAAACTATCGGGTTGTTGAGCAAAAATAGCCCTTTTGGAATATTTTGACTTTATTTTGGCCTAGGTGCTAGTTACAATTTTGTGTTGACACTCCTCAAAACGCCAACAAAGAATATTTTGGCATGAACCATATTTTAAAAATAATGCATCATATAATAAAATATTGCGTTAGATCGGAACCTCTGTGCAGCAATATCTCACCTACCCAGGCGGACCCCTTAGTTACATTTACGTATCTCAATAAATCTAAATCAATAAATGTAATATTTATAATGTATTAATATTCATGGCATGTGTAATATTAACATAATAATAAACATTGGTAAGAGACGTACTGTACCTAGCTTTGGGTCCGAACAGAAGACAGTCGAGTCTAGAGCCCACGATTAGGTAACACATACGTATCGATAACTATCAAAACGTACATTGAACCAGTCAAAATACGAACCCAAGAAGTTCGGTTTGCTTAGAATATATTTATATTTCGCTTAATAAATCTCCATGATAATTACTTATTGTACGCCAAATATTAAATCTTTACATTGCTTAGCTTTCCCAAAACTATATGTAGGCGATGCAAAAAAAATCCACCATTTGAGTAAACATTGTGCCAAGGCCTACCAGAATATATATTATTTATTTTTAAAAATGTATCTTTTATTTTTTGTTTAGCACCACATCTTACTACTTATTTAGGTTGGACGCATATTCATTCTTAATGTATCAAATTAGTAGTATCCATGCTTTTTATTTTTTTAAAGAACCTTGTTTTTTGATTAAATATATGAGAATTTTTTTAATAACAAAGAAAAAAAAATTACATCAACACAATTCCCAAGGTGCGTGCACATGCGAGAGTAAAAGTGTAATGAGAAATGCGGGTCCGCATGGCACAAAACTTAAATTGTGTGCGTGAGAATTCATCATTACGAGTATTCAAAAGAGAAGAGCCGATCGAAACTAGAATGAAATAAAACAAGGGCACAAAAAAAAAGTGGGTGCTCTAAGAAGCGAATGTTAGTACTGAATATTATATTAAATGTTCTCATGGTAAATAGAGAGTAGTTGAGTCGGCTCAGCTATCGTGCTTGATTCTGGGCCATCACATTTATCTAAGTACCATTAGGCTCGACTCTGAACCAGTGGAGCTATCAAAATGTGTCTAATCAGTCAGAGTAGACTAAGTGCCATTTGGTTGAATATTAAAGACCTGCTTCTAGTTCCAGATAGTTACACCGAGTATTTTAATTAAACCTAATATTATTCACATTCTCATTCCCTTTATAAATTCAGTTGGTTCTGTTGAAAAACTGGCGTTAAAGGGTATTATAAATAAATAGTGATCAGTAAACTACCCTTAAATTAATGTTCCTTAAAAATAATAGATTATATTAACCATTTGGAACACTCCTCATAGATATATATATACTTTTAATCAAATAATATTTAACTATTTTCAAAATTTTTGGGATTTTCCAATATTTTTAATCTTGAGAAATGTTGAATTTTCCCAATTTTGAATTTTAAAAATTTAAAAATTTTAAAAATCTCTAATGAAAAAAAAATAAAGCTTGGACGAATTTTATTAAGATGCTATAAACGTCTAGCAGAAATTCCTAGGTCTTATATTATAACATTTCTCGGTGGAGCTGTCTGGAATATGAAAACAAACAGGGGAGGAGGAAAATACAAATGACAATATTATTTCTATTGTATTCCCACTATCAAATGACCTCATTCGATTCCCAAAGTTCTATTCTACGCTCCTATACCAGTTACCGTTCTTTTCCCGGGAATTTAGCTTTTAGTGATAAATCATTTCAACTTTTAAATCACATTTACAAGTCTATATATGTAGAGGACCATAGAAAAAAAAAGTTGTGTGTTAGTTTCAGTAAACTCATGTTCTGTTAAAATTTGTCAATATTTAAAATGAGTGAAACATCTGATTAGCAATATCCACCTAGGCAGCCCCCTTAAGTAGGGATGGTAAAGATTGTGAGATTAGGGCATTAGTTCTGCAGTTTTATTTAAAAAAAAAATTTTTGGTCAAAATAAACTAAACATTTTCCCAGTATAAACATAGATTTTAAATTTCTTCGCATAGATATGTCAGCAGTTGTTGAATATCTGCCATGAATATCGTAGAATTTGATGAAAACTTTTTCTCTTCATTTAAAAAGTTTTTCATCAAATACTGCTATGCTAATAACAGATATTCAACAACTTTTGGTATCACCATGTGAAGAAAATTAAACTCTATGTTTCTACTCTAAAGACATTTTAATTATTTTTACCCAAAAAATGTTTCGCCATGAAAACTGAAAACAAAAACAAAAAACATTATCTCTCGTGCTTCTCAATACCACCTTAAGCAATGTCGGTTGTAGCCCAAGGTATTAACAGACAGGACAGACATAATTATACAAAATAAAAATACTTTATTTTATTTTAGGGGTAGGCCTACATAAAACTTCAATATTCATCATAATCTTGAGGTAAAATGGTTTCACTATTACAACACTTTATCTTTAATGAGAAGGTAAAACCAAAATGGTGGTAGGCAGTTGGAAAGATGCATGGACTGCACCCTTATATAGCAAGGTAGTAGCTACAGTGAAAGAGCGACCAGCTCTCGTGACGTATCGTTCTCATTAGAGTGCGCCATTATCGCAACTCCTGATGGGACACTGATGGAACGCAGACTTGTTCCAGGGCCTCCTTTGTCTTAGAAGATCCTTTGCCTCAGACTAAGCCTCCATCTGAATAGCCTTTGTTAGATTTAATACGTCCATCCATCTCTCTTTAGCCATGCCATTTCAGATTAACTTCAACATTTAATATGCTTAAAAATTATTTTAATATCAAACTCAAGATTCATTCATTCAATAAAAATGACTCCAAAAACATTTAATCAAGTCAGTAGTTTACAACCTGGTGGCTATAATGCTTGTAGAGGTTATTGGTTTATATTTCCTTTATAAATTGATTATAATAATTATAGGAAGGTGTAAAATTCAAATATAAATGTAAGCGGTTTTGAATTGTAGATACTGTTAAGTTACATTTTAGCTTATTTTTGGTCACTAAACTCTGACTGTTGCTTGTCGACTTAGTTTATTGTATTAGTATACTGTTTAGGTTCCTTTTGGTAACTCAACTGTCTTGTTTGCTGACTTAATTTATTGTGTTAGTATACTATTCAGGTTCATTTTGGTGACTCAACTGACTTGTTTGCTGACTTAGTTTATTGTATTAGTATACTGTTTAGGTTCCTTTTGGTAACTCAACTGTCTTGTTTGCTGACTTAGTTTATTGCATTAGTATACTGTTCAGATTCCTTTTGGTAACTCAACTGTCTTGTTTGCTGACTTAGTTTATTGCATTAGTATACTGTTTAGGTTCCTTTTGGTAACTCAACTGTCTTGTTTGCTGACTTAGTTTATTGTATTAGTATACTGTTTAGGTGAGTGGCGCTGCTAACATAACTTACAAAATACCCGCTGGGTTGATTCTCTTTTGAGACATCGCATCCGTATAATAACTATATAAGTAATTTATAATAATCGATTTAAGCAAATTAAACCACGCTGGTTTGATTTGTCAGTGATGAGGTCAGGATTTAAATTTCAACCTAGGGTACTGTGGTTTATTTTTCCTAAACGGTTTACCCTTTCCCCCTTCACTAGAACAAAGTACATTTCCTTTAAATTGTACTTGCCCCACAAATGTGAATAAATTCGCACACCCCGGACAGGTAGTGAGATTAAGTGAAAATAGTAATTTATAAACTAGACATTGAACGGCTTAAGGTCTTAAAGACAAAAATTTTGATAAAACCATATAAAAGGTTGAAAACCACATATTTAAACTAATGTGGTAGGGGGTTAGGAAGTTAATGTTTATTGGAAATGTACCCGAATCAGCTTGGGGCAGTGTGTGAAACCGTTTAGCTAAATATAAATAAAACACCCGTTGCACACCCATTAAGGGATTCGAATTTTAACCTCCATGTCCTAAGTAAACCAGACAAGATTTTATTGACGTATTTGTTCGCTTGTTAAAGTTTGAAGGTTTTATCTCTGTAACTTTAAATTATTATTATTAGCACCGCGTCTTACTACTCGTTCGGGTTATACGCACTTACGCTAATGTGTAATGGGTAGGGTGATTGTGAGATTAAATGGAGGACCTACAGTTTAACGTGGAATCCGAACCACGGTGGAGGCCTGGCATTCCCCACATTCAACAAGTTGTGATTAATACACTTCTTGTCAGAGGTGAAGGAAGGGTCTGGTAATCAGATAAATCTATGCCGGGACTGAGGATTGAACCCCAGCCGTCAGCATAAAAGTCTGACACCTTACCCCTAGACCGCCAGGTCTGTAACTTTAAAGAACTAGATGGTACATTTTTTCTTAAAAGTAAAGGTACCAACACCTGCCAGCCACCTCATGATAAATTGTAACATATTTTTCTTGATATTTGACAACAATTACGTTTCAATTTAAAAATTGTATAGTAAAAATTAAAGGAGTAAACAAATAAAGATTGATTTAATAAAATAAAGTAACCATTAATTTCATAAACACACAATGTTTCATCATACGGTTAAAAGGAAGTAAAATGAACAAAAATTGATATACAAATGAATTTAAAGTTTTAAAAGTTTTAAAACATAAATCCCTTTAGAAATTTTAGTAATAAAAAAAATATTAAAAACATTTCTGGATGGATATATGTTTTTAGATTTTTTAAAACTACAATTTATAGATCAAATTCATTTTTATTTTCTTCCTTTTAATGGCAGAACGAAACATTGTATTTATGAACTTAATGGTTACTTTCTTTAATTGAATCAATCTTTACTTGTTTACTCCTTTCATTTTTACTATAAAGATTTGTATTTTTATGTTAACATATTGTTTCCAAATACGAGTAACAAGTAAATTATAACATTATCTCAGGATAAAATAACCAATATATGTATATATAACATAGTACCATATTTGTCCCCAGCAGAGAGAAAATAATGCTTCTTGTGGTGGGTTGGAATGGGGAGCAAATGATGCTTCTTGAGGTGGGTTGGAATGGGGAGCAAATGATGCTTCTTGTGGTGAGGTAGAAGGGGGAGAAAATTATGCTTCTTGAGGTGAGTTGGAAGGGGGAGTAAATAATGCTTCTTGTGGTGAGGTGGAAGGGGGAGTAAATTATGCTTCTTGAGGTGGGTTGGAAGGGGGAGTAAATAATGCTTCTTGTGGTGAGGTAGAAGGGGGAGCAAATTATGCTTCTGGAGGTGGGTTGGAAGGGGGAGTATATAATGCTTCTTGTGGTGAAGTAGAAGGAGGAGCAAATTATGCTTATTGAGGTGGGTTGGAAGGGGGAGCAAATAATGCTTCTTGTGGTGAGGTGGAAGGGGGAGTAAATGATGCTTCTTGAGGTGGGTTGGAAGGGGGAGTAAATGATGCTTCTTGAGGTGGGTTAGAATGGGGAGTAAATGATACTTTTTGAGGTGGGGTGAAAGGGGAATAAAATTATTGAGGTTAATGTTTTAGAAGTTTTTAAACCAATAAACATTTTTTGTCAAAACAAATAAAGTATCCCCAAAGTAGGTAAGTTTAATTTAATTTTCAAAACATTGTAATCTTAAGATTTTTTTAAACATATTAATCCATGAGTTTATTGGATTTAGAACAAAAACCTTTTTGAATAAAAAGAAAGAGTCCACATTCCACAGTGTCCATGACATAATACATCCAATAACTGTTTAGATTGGCCTACTATAAGTAGATTAAACGTATCTTCTTAAGAAATAATTAATTTACTTTGGATAAAAGTAGTTTGTTATAAAAAAAACGTTCTTAGTACGGAACTAAGCTCGTGTTCCCTCCATACTACCTTAATTGATCAATAAATAAATGGATAATATAAAGCAGTCATGTCTCCATTGTAAGAAAACGTCGCTTGATCTACTTCTACATCTCTTACCCCCTGCAGAGCTCTTTTCTCGAGAGCGAAGAGGGGGGGAAGCTAAAAGTAATTAATCCACTTACACCAACAGAGAAAGACAAAGAAAAATAACGAAGAGAGAGGAAGAGTTAGGTAATGAGAGGAATAAAGGGGGTAGGTGGATATATCAGTAAGGGAGGGAAAGTTTCCAATGGGTTGGTACGCTTTTCTAGGGGAGAACCTTTAGCAATAGAAACCCTCTACCGAGAATAATGGTTCCCTCCCCCCTCCCCCACCCTTTACCAACGTCTCCCATCCCCCTTTTTCTATTAAGGTGTTCTTTTCGATGAGGTATTTAATTCTTCTCTCTTCTCCCCTTTAAGAGCACGGGAAATACTTTGCTACTTACTACTGTAACGACTGGTACTCTTAGATAGCGAGTGTAACTTTATACAAAGTGTCTTTTCTAGAAAAAATAGCCAGAAGATTTTTTTCTTTCGAAAGCTACGGGGAATTACTTACAAAACTTTCATTGTAACATACATGGATATCATATTATTAATGTTAAGTATCTCGTACTTTTCTGTTTGTGAATAGCAATAACTACGCACTTTTATTGATGAATCTAAATAACAATATTACTCATGATATACTTCAGTGGACGCGTGGTCTAAGGCGTCACAATAGTGTTAGAATAAGCTGACGATGACAGGGGGATCGTGGCTCAAATCCCTGTCGTGTTTTTTTAAGACACTTTTCACTCCACGCAAATTCATATACACTACCTCTAATTTGACCTTCCTCAGCCATACCTCATAAGCGTGTTTAGAATGGTACATATGCGTATAATCTGAACAGGTAGTAAGACGTGGTGCTAAGTATTATTATTATTATTATTTAGCTATATATTTTTCAATCTAGGGTACTATAAAATAATATAGTAATTAGTTTTTTATATAAGTTAAACTAATTTGAACCAAATAAAATTATATGATTTAAAAATATTATTTAAATAAAAAATCCAGCATAATCATTTATAATTAGTTATTTGTTTAATATATTTTAATTCTAGTATGAGTATTTTTTTCTTATTTGTATTAATTTTGATCACTCACTTTATGTAAAAACTGCAAACAAATTTAACCTAAGTGACGTGTGTATTTAGTAGAAGTATTTACTAAGGTAAAATATGTTGATTGATTTTTGTAGAAAATTATGTAGTATAACTTAAAGAAAATTTTAATTGAAAAAAAGTTTTAATCAAAATGACACAATCCATTCCACTTAGTATTGGCATACATCTTCCAGCTGAATTATTTCCATGGTTTCCATTTTATTTATTTATTAGAGATATTTAACGTTCTATTTTCATTAACAGACTGCTTATATAGGCACACAAAAAATTCTATGAGCAAGAGCAAAAGGGCCTACCAATTTTGCCGGGAAAGTTATTTTCACATGCCTTCCAGGGTTATATTACATTCCACAATCGACATTGAACCAACGGTTTTAATTCCCCTCCTAAGGAAATTGTGCCACGAATTTTTATAGTCCATGAAAAAAATACGGTGACCCCGGTTGGGTTTGAAGCAGGAACATTGAGTCCTGAGGCGAGCACTTTACCTCAAGACCACTGAGGTAAACAATTTTCCAGTATAATATCTATTAGTTTCTATTTTTACTTTCTCGCAACCCCTTGGAGAAATAAAATATTGTGACTGTCAAAAAAAATCTAATTCGAAGTTTTGATGGATGTCAACGTTTCATGACCCCTTCCTTGAGCCTGAAAATGTGTTTTTGCAATGACATCTGTCTGTCTGCCTGTCTGTTACTGAGACTAGAGTCGAATACATTTTACCGATTAAGATGAATCTTGGTATCCAAGGTTTTAATAAGGTTACCAGGTGGGGATTTTGGGATTATCTATCTAATCCTAAAATAAGGGTGAAAAGAGAAAAAACCCGATTTTAACAAAATAGATTGTCACGCATCTAGGGACTGTTTAACACTACACACAAAATGGGGCATCTCATTTTACTATATAAGAAGAAATGGGGTTCCTTACATAAGCTGAAATTTTCAGTTTTGATCATATATCCGTAACTATTTGATATACAAAATAACTTATCATTGCACAGGTGTAAGAATTTTAATTAAAAACAGATTTTATTTGAAATAATATTTTATAAAATCAATCTTTTTTGAGTTAAAGGCAAATATATTTTTTTTAAATAAAGCTTTGGGAAATGGGGAATTTAAAATGCACATAACAATTAATATGTGTCTTATGAAGATGGAAAAGAAACACTTGGAGATCTTTGAAATGTGGTACTGGAGAAGATTTAAGAAGATCAAGTGGACACAGAGGGTGACAAAGGAAGAAGTACTAAAAAGAGTGGGTGAGAAGAGAACCATTTTGGATGTGATTCTTCGGCGCAAAGCGAACTGTATCGAACATATCCTTAGGAGGAACCGTATTCTGTATGTGGTCACAGAAGGAAAGTTTGAGGGAAAGAGGAGCTTAGGAAGGAGGAGGATTCAAATATTGGATGACTTAAACCCTTAAAGGAAAGAAGAAATATTCCGGGAGCTTAAGGAGGCAGCAGACGTAAGACAGAACAAATAATAATAATAATGTGTCCGTAACAGTGTATTATATTTCACCTAAGCTCTTTGTCGAAATGTGATGTTTCTTTTTTACAATTATTTTTCTACAACAATGTATACTATTTCGTTTCACATATCTTACTTGTTATAAGTATAATTTAGATAAAGGAGTGAGAAAGCTGTGTCATTTATTATCATTTCCAACATCAATTGCCATTCATTTAATACAGTTATCTATTATTATGTTTTAAATATGTGAACTTTCTTCAGTTTTGGTCCGGCCTCGTCTGGTTTGCCGGTGACTGGAATCAAAATCCTACTACCCGTCCGCCCTGTACTCATTTAAATTATGTAGCTGCGATATAATGAGGAAAAATGAATTTCGAGGAAAGGTACATTACATGCATTTTCGTGTAGGGTGACTAAGAAACTATTTATAAAATTAAAATAAATATCTCCGGTGCACCACATCGAATTTGAAACACAATCTCCCAGCCATCGCCAAACAATCTAGCCCACTCTTCTTTTAAAGTTGTATTACCATTTTAATTTATTGAATTATTGTTTATAAACTACAAGTATAGGCTATGTTTCTATATTAATAAAATTCTATTGGTGTCTGCATATATGTTTGTATATCTGTTCAGAGGATCTTTGGTAGTTCTCAATGAGATAAAACGCTGAAATTTGGTGAAATTGTAAAGGACCCACTCAAGAGGTGTGCACATTTTTCAAACTTTAAAACTCACCAAAAAATAAAATTACAAGAAATAAAAAACTGATTTATTTAATCATTTTAATCCGTAAACACTTTATTTACATTTCAAAAGCAAGGAGAACCTAGAATATAAATTCCAATCTCAAATTCAAGGATAAATGGTAGATTATTATTTCTGCTGACCTGTGTTTATGGTTTGGTTGATTTGAGCTCATATTAGTTATAAAAAAGTGTTTCTTTGGTCAGGGAAAATTTTACAGGTAACGTTAAACATAATTTATTTAATTTGAACTAACATTTACATAACTTAGATATGTAGCTTAAACATATAAACCGATAACACTCTAATTAAAAAACAGCTAACACTGCAAAGCATTAAATTACATAACCTAATAAATGAAAATGTTTTATTGCGGGTCTGTTTGTGTATACGACAAGTTAACGCTAGAATTCCAAAACTTAACAGGAGATATTTCACTTTTTTTTAAGCACCACGTTTTACTATTGTTCGTGTTATATATCTATGTATTAATTACGATAGTGGGTTAGGTATGGAGAGGGTTGAATTTTAAAGGGAGTGTACCCACATTTACGTGGAGGGAGAATGGAAAATCACCCTCAGTCACCCAACTGTAATTCGAACCCCAACCTCCCCATCATCGGAAGTCCAGTATATTTAGAAAGTGACGCCTAACCTTTCATGCATCTACAATTGAGGTTTTGGTTTTATTATTTTAGGTAATATTAAAATCAGCCTGTCAAAAACAGACTAAATAACTTGTTCCTTCCAGCACACGTAAAATATTATTAAGAGCGTGCATCACATGCCAATTAACTCCGTGATTCAGTCGGCTAGAAATCGTAAATTTAACGAACACTAGTGCTCGTGGATCATTTCTTATTAAACATTAATGGAGATAAAGAGTTAATAGAAGTTTCAAATACTGAACATTGTTGAAATATTAAATGATATTTGGATAAAAACTGCATTGAAAAGGCCGTTTTTGACCATTTTAGAATGGCCTTCACAGAAAAGCACTGTGCACAAATCTTCATTCTGTCATAACAGGAACATAATGTAGTTATTAACAAGAAACTTTGTCGCTTTGTCCCCCATCGTCCTCACAGAAAATTTTGAGTAATTATTCAAATATTAATGTAATGCACACATTTCTGGCTTATCGTAGGTCTTTTCTTTTCCCTTTTACTCCCATACGTCGCGCGAGCCGGGAGCTGATTTGGGACTGCTATGACGAACGCTCATAATAATTTCAAACAAATGCGTGGAAACTAAATCAACGTTTGTAATTAAGTACTTTCCTTGACTTCAAAGGAATGATTTTAAGATTTAATACACATTTAAAAAAATGTATTTACTCATCTGGGTGTCCGCTATAATTTGTGTTTATTCTCTTTTGAGTTTATTTGACTGATTAAATGTTTTAGGTTTGAAAGAAAGCTTTGAAGAAGGCAATTATTTATAAACGGTTTTGTACAGTATATTTAACAAGCTTAATAAAGCGTTTATTTATTTCAGTAGAGACTATTGGTGACTAGCGTATAGCCCGAACGGATAGTAAGACACGCTGCTAAATAAATAAAAATAAAAATAAAAATATTGATGACTATTCATCAGAAAAACTCTGATCTATGGAAAATAATTATTTCGTGAACTGGAATAAAAGATTTTGTGAATTATTTTATTTTATTGGAGTTATTTGGCGTGCACCTTTATACCGAAAGATTATACCGGCAAACAATTTATAAACTAGCTTAAATTTAGAACCAGCTTCAGTGGCCAAATGGTCTAAGGTGTCACTCTCATATTCGACTGACCTGATAATGACGCAGAGTTAAGGGTTAGAATCTCGGTGGTATTTAATGAGGGTGTCATTTCCTTAATGGTTTCTCACTCTCTTTCCACGCGAATGCGGGTAAATTACCTCTAGAATGCTTACTCCCTCATCAAAACCCTATTAAAGTAATTAAGAATCATACATGACTATAACTTATACAGGCCTAGCCAACCGGTAGTGGATAATATATGTCTTGAATAAAAATATTGTTACTATTATTATTATTATTATTATTATTATTATTATTATTATTATTATTAGCACCGCGTTTTACTACCCGTTCGGGTTATACGCACTTAACGCTAATGTGTAATGGTAGGGTGATTGTGAGATGAAGTTGAGGACCTTCAGTTCAACATGGAATCCGAACCACGGTAAAAGCCTGGCATTCCACACATTCAAAAGTTGTGCTTGAATAAAAAAAAACTAACCCAGGCCACAGGCTGGTAACAGTAGTGGATCTAAAATAAAATATGACTATAGCCGGGGCATAAATTTCTTCAAGCACCACGTCTTATCACCCTATTAAGGTTATATGCCTATTTACTAACTACGCTAATAAGTTAGGGATGAATAAGGTTGAATTTAAAGGAAGTGTACCCACATTTGCATGGAGGCAAAGTGGAAAACAGTTTTAGAAAAAAACACCATTAGTATACCACAACGGGATTCGAATCCCGCTCTCCCTGTCATCAGCAGTCTATCTAGCAGGAGAGTGACGTCTTAGACCATGCAGCTACTGAAGCAGGCTAGCCTTAATAGATAGTAGCACACGGTGGGAAAAAAAAAATATAACAGACACAACATCAAGCCCTTTGGTCATTAATTACTGTGAAAGACCCGCTTGGGCGGCCGAGTGGTATGACGCGCTACTCTCGTGTTGGACTAGACTGCCGAAGATGGGTAGATCGGAGTATGATCCTGGTTGGCTGCACCCAGGGAAGTTTTTTCTTAAATGGTTTTCCACTCTCCTTCCCCGCAAATGCGGGTACAATTCCTCTAAAGAAAACCTTTATAATTCCTAAACCCATTAGTGTAATTAGTAAATAGACGTATAACACCAACAGTGCTAAAAAAAAATACTGTGAAAGGGGAAACCCCAAATTTGTCTAGGCTTTACGATAAAAGTCGATCTGACTCTTGGGAGTAAAACAAGAAAAAAAACCTATGTTTAATCTAATAGGGCTACGATAAAAAATCTACCACACATGTTATGAATAAATAAATTGATACGTAAAGATAAATATAGTTTATTTTGAATACAGAAAAATCACAATACAGAGAACATTAAACACTATTTCCTCTCAAATCTTCAAATGTAATACAATCTACCATTTTAACAGTGAAATATAACCCACCTCGGTGGCGTAGTTGGCTAACGCGCTTCTCGTGTTTAACTCCACCGCTGAGGACGGGGAGATCGAGGTTCGAATCTCGGTCGGGTGAACTGGGGGTGGTTTTTCCTAAAAGGTTTTCCACTCTCCCTCCACGCAAATGCGGGTTCACTTCCTCTAATTAAACCTTCCCAATTCCTAATCCATTAGAGTAATTAGTACTTAAAGCGTATAACACGAAAGGGTAGTAAGACGCGGTGCTAAATAAAAAAACAAACAAAAAAAAAACCCAGTAAAATACTTCTTAATCTTGTTTTCAAAAGTCTATAAGCAACGCAAAGCAATGTTTTCCAATAACGCAACTTACTACCCGTCCGCACTAGCCACATTAATCTATACTAATTATCGTTAGAGATGATTAATGTAGAGGTTTAATGAAATGTGCGTGGAGGGAAAGTGGGAAAATATCCAGGTAAAACCAACCACATTCACTAGATCGGTATTCGAAACATATAAACAGTTGCTTGGTAAATAAGGGGAGATACTAGCGTTTATGTCCGCAATAAGATTATATTCAAAACTAAATGCACTATAAATAATTATATTTCCTCTGGGGCTAGTGCGCTAGTCATGTTGAGCTAGACCACCGAGGATGGAGACATCTAGGTTTGAATCTCGTTCGGGTGAATTGGGGGTGGTTTTTCCTAAATAGGGTTCCACTCTCCCTCCACGCAAAAGTGGGTTCACTTCATCTAAATGCAACCTTCCCAATTCCTAATCCATTAGCGTAATTAGTACTTAAGCGTATAATCCGAACGGGTAGTAAGACGCGGTGCTAAATTAAATTTAAATTAAACATATTTCCATTGGGAATAAAATCCAAGTCGCTTCTCTAGGCGTTTGAGGGGAGGGATAAAATTTTAAATATATATATTATAAAGCAATAAGCTTCATCAACATTTATAAATAGTACAAATACTTTTTTTTTATTGATATTTATATTGTAGGGTCTACATAAGTTTATTAATATATGTATAATTTATGTATTATATTAATTATATACAATTTGTACTATTACTATACTATATATAATATATATGCTACTTTGAATGTGATGAGTTTGTACAGTCAGTCGCCGGTGAATCTACAAAGCCACTGGTTCATTTGGTGAATGTAAAAATTTCACTTACTAACTTAACGTTTTACAAAATCCCCACGAGTTTAAAAAAAAATACTTTTAACCACTGCTGAATGTTAATAAGTCACGTAAATATTGGGTTTTGTTAGGTTAGGTTTGGCAAGTTTAGGCTAGGCTAAGTTTCTATGGATTTATGTTATATACTTTCAACAACATAAATTACATAGATTTATCTGATTACCAAACCCTTCCTTCACCTCTGACAAGACATCTTGTGAATGTGGGGAATGCCAGGCCTCCACCGTGGTTTGGATCCCACGTTAAACTGTAGCTCCTCCATTTCAACTCACAATCTTCCCACCATTACGCATTAGCATAAGTGCGTACAACCCGAACGTGTAGTAAGACGTGGTGCTAATAATAATAATAATTAATAGAATCCAGCTCGTAGAATTGGCAACACTGGGGCCTGGAAAACCATCTAAACATTACCGCCCCACCTGCCAGCTACCAGTCAACCCATGAGAGGTATGTTTCCACCATGGCAACAAATGAGGGGAAAGCTTTCAATCCTACAATCAACTAAAGGTGGACGATACTCCGATCTCTCGGCGGTTATTTGAACTACTAGTCCAAATAAATTACGTAACAGTGACTCTAATCGCAGTATGAGCCATGTCTAGTAATCATGTGCTAAGACTGAACGTATCAACTGCAATTAAATCAAATGTACTGGAGTGAAAAGTCAAATGTATAGAAATGTTAAAATATCGTAAAAGTTTTTAAATAAACAAATAATTATAAACACTTTTTTTATTGCTATTATTTGGCTAAGCGCCCTGAATTGTTTACGAACTTAAATCTCCCAGAATTTGAAATTTTGTAAATTATTCCCGTTTTTAATCATGTGATATGTTAACTAATACAAATGTATAATACTTTGTAGAATCAAATTCATTGGAATGAAACAATTTAACATTTCTATACATTTTTTTATTATAAATAACCAGATATAATATTTCTATACACAACATTCTAAGAGATTATATAAAAGGTGGAAATAGAAAAACATTAAAGATTATTATTATTAGCATCGCCTCTTACTATACCCTTCAGGTTGTACGCACTTAGGCCTACGCTAATGTGTAATGGTAGGGTGATTGTGAGATGAAATGGAATATCTACAGTTTAACATGGGATCCGAACCACGGTGGAGGCCTGGCATTCCACACATTCACGAGTTGTGATTAATACACGTCTTGTCAGAGCTGAAGGAAGAGTTTGGCGATCAGATAAGTCTGTGCCGGGACTGAGTATTGAACCCCGAAACCCCAGAACAGAAGCCTGACAGCTTACCTCTAGACCACCAGGTCATCTAAAAACTATAAAACAGGATGGCATAACCTCGATTCGCGCATAGATATTTTTTACCGCCACGTCTTAAATCCTGTTCAATCAATATACATATGTCTACTAATAACGCTAGTGTGTTGGGGATGACCAAGGTTGAATTTAGAGGAAGTGTACCCACATTCTCGTGGGGATAGAGTGGAAACATATTTTGGAAAATGTACCCTCACTACACCAGATCGGAATTCGAACTCCAATCTCCTCTTCATCGGCTGTCTAGTATTTTGCGAGAGTGACGTCTTAGACTATGTGGCCACCGAGGTGGGTAAAATCTATGTTAATTTTCGATCTACCAACATTTGTTATCCTCAGTCATTCTTAAAGATAAGTGCGATAGATTTTTAACTAAAGTAAATATTTTATTATTTAACATGCAATATGAACCAAATGATCATATCACCATACGACTTATAAAGTTAGATGAATGTAGATAAGACACAACATCCAGCCCCCATCCCATAAACTCATGACTTTTTAAGGGTAAACCACCATTTTACCAATGACGTATTTGTTCGGCCATGCCGGGAGTCTGACCTGAGACCCCGAGCTCAGATGAATACTCTACCTACTGACCAAACTGTAGGACCAAAATAAATAAAATCCTGCTTGAGTAGATAAGCTTAGTTTATTTTTCTATACATAGTGCTCTTTTTTTAATTCGGGGTATTTAACGTGCTCTTCCTGAACCGAATGATTATATCATCCCACGATAATTTCTACAAGCGAGAGCGAAAGGACTGACCAATTTTTCCGGGAAAAGTATTTTCACATATCTTTCAGGGTTCTTTTACATTCGACAATCGACGTGGGACCGACGGCTTTACTTCCCCTCCGATGGAAGTTGTGCTACTTCTTGTGAATGTGAGGAATGCCAGGCCTCCACCGTGGTTCGGATTCCACGTTAAACTGTAGGTCCTCCATTTCATCTCACAATCACCCTACCATTACACATTAGCATAAGTGCGTATAACCCGAACGGGTAGTAAGACGTGGTGCTAATAATAATAATATGTGCTACTGGTTTTTATCGTTCAAGATAAGTCCGTCGACCCCAGATGGGTTTGAACTCACTAGCATTGGATCCTAAAAAGAGAAATTAACCCTAAAACCACCGAGATCAACTAGTAGTTTTGGTAAATTTAATATTTGTCACAACCATAATGACTTTTGAATAGAAACTTTTTAAATAAAGAGAAAAATAAAATTCCATAAAGCCCATGTATAATACAAAATAACTTTTGGGGACCTATGTGTAGAAAAATTAACTATATGAGTCTGCTGGAACATTATTTTTATTTTGGACCAAAATTGTTGCCATAAAAACCGCAAGACTAGTTTAACTCGCGTTCTTTATCATCCTCCCTTAACGGCGTAGATTAGTTGGCGATTTTGAAGCCATTTAACGAAGCGAGTTGCACCTTAACATGACTCACCTAAGCACACTAAGCGCTAACACACTTTTACCGATGTGCAAGCTTTAAATTGAAGGAATAAAATGAGTAGTTCACCCTGCGAGGCCTCTTGCCTATGGGTTAGTAACACTTTCCCTCTTCCTCCGACGAGCTTATGCACTACTATTTGCACATTGACAACATTGAATACCGAAGCTTATTATAATACCCTTTATTTATTGTTTCCTATTCTAGACAAACTTATGATTCAACAAGGTTTTTTATCAATATAAATCCTGGAAGGACGATTCCTACAGGAAATTTTCGTACCTAAGTCAACTAGCCCGAGATGTAGAAGATTAAAAGAGTTTTTACGAAAAAACTAGTCAATATAAAAATAAAATAATGTTGTGACAGTCTATTTTTTAAATTATTTAGGAAATTTGTGGTTTTTGTTTCAATGTTTTTTTAAATCTTTAAAACTCTTTTACATCCATTACTGTTTCCAGCCTGTGGTCAGTTTTTTATTCAAGCCATATATTTTCCACTACCAGCTTGCTACTCCTGTCGTAGCTTCATATTCCCTATAATCTAACTTTAGACTAGAACAGGCACAACATCCAGTCCCCGGCCATTAATTCATCAATTAGAAAGGGTAAAACCCTCATATAACCTATGATACATTTTTCGGCCATGCCGGGAATCGAACCCGGGACACTTGTGCATGTGATTCGTGTCGTCCGACAACCAATAAAACGGATGGCAAAAATTCGCCCGGTTCTTAAGGTTATGTTATGCTTGTGACATTTAATCGTACGTTGAAAATACTAGTAGAGGGAATGAAACATTTGATCAGTGTTGCCAATTTCTTGCAGTAGAATATAGATTCGTTCATGCTGTGTGATTCTTATTGGTTGATCTTAAAAAAATAGACGAAAAGGAAGATGGGATGTCCATCCCATTAACAGTGGAAGATACTTAGATCATGCATTTAGTAATCTACACGAAAATTAAAAAGATCAGAGCGTCAACACAAACACGACGCCACATGCCCAAACCTTTCAAACAACTGACCAACAAGATACGAGGCTATCTGCAATTATTTCTAGAGAACGGACGACACAAAACTCACGCGTTTGCATAAAAGCAACCATTAAAGGAACGCCATGTTTGTAAAGAAACACCCGCCTCGGTGGCGTAGTTGGCTAACGCGCTTGTCATGTTGAGCTCTACCGCTGAGGACGAGAAGATCGAGGTTCGAATCTCGGTAGGGTGAACTGGGGGTGGGTTTTTCTAAATGGCTTTACACTCTCCTTCCACGCAAATGTGGGTTCACTTCCTCTAATTCAACCTTCCCTAATCCTAATCTATTAGCGTAATTAGTACTTAAAGCGTATATATAACCCGAACGGGTAGTAAGACGTGGTACTAAATTATTATTATTGTAGAGAAACCGGACAAGTTTTTGCAGCGTGCGATTCCCAGGACACGACGACACGTTCTTGAAATCGCAATGACTAACTCGGGTGACATAGCACAAAGGGATCCATTTGTTCCCATTGATTTATAAAACAAGAGTTTTTGCCGTCGGTTGTCGGATGACACGAATCACGTGCTTTAAAAGGCCCAATGGCGTCAGGCTATCTCTAAAACTAGTCGGATAGCATGGAAAATCACAAACATATAAAATCCTTTTATGATTTGTCGTAACTTTAAAGATAGGCAAAGTCCTTAAAAGGTTGATACTTCTTCTATGGAATATGGATTAAGGACCTTTGGATCGGGAAACTAAAGTAGCATCTCTTAAGGAGAACCAACTAAAACGTGTATATTAGGTATACCAGGCTCAAATGTGAACCAAGATACTCTAGAGATAACATTTGGGAAGGAATGAATCCAAGGTCACCTTCTGGAAGATGGCGCATCCCAGTTTAACAATTGGCGTGTGCAGGTTGCAGGTACAACTCTGAACGACTTAGGTAACTAGCGCCGAGGTGGCCCATTGTGTTTTACTTAATGGTTGTGCAACAGGGACTTTAGAAACACCCTGTAATTACCACGAGGTGTGTTTGTCTCCTAAAACAATAGTGGGCAGGGCATTCTTCACAGCAGACTTTCTTGCCAGGCAAGTTGAGGGAAGAACCATTTGTCCAATTGTCTTCAACATTTAACACCAAAATAAAATTCATATACGAACAAAAAATAATACAAGCCAAGGTGGGATAACAGTAATTTCATATGGAGAAATATTTTTGCTTCGCATCAAGTGGATATCAACTCCATATGGTTAATATTTTAGTGCGAAATCACATGATGGGTATTTTAGTGCGAATTCACATGATGGGTATTTTAGTGCACAATAATTTTTTTGTCACGCGAACTTTTATTCATGCGATCAATCCTAACGTTTATTTCAGATGAGAGGGAAAATACCACTGGTTTCCCCATGTTCAGTTCTGCTATGACGTAGTTCTGGAGACAGGCGGCTGTTCCAGACAGGTGTCGTGGCAATTTTCACTGCGTGATTATCTAGCTCTTTGGGCGACCTGGTGGTCTAGGGGTAAGGCGTTCCACTTCTGTGTTAGGGTACGGGGTTCAATCCTCAGTCCCGGCACAAATGTATCTGAATACCAAACCCTTCCTTCACCTCTGGCAAGACTTGTATTAATCACAACTTGTTAAGTGTGGGGAATGCCAGTCCTCCACCGTGGTTCGGATTCCACTTTAAACTGTGGGTCCTTCATTTCATCTCACAATCACCCTACCATTACACATTAGCGTAAGTAGTATATAACCCGAACGAGTACCAAGACGCGGTGCTAATAATAATAATAATCTAGCGCGCCGATTGAATGCTATCTTTTGAATCAATGTATCTCGGCTGATAGAACTATCGCGACAAAAACCCGCGTGGTAAAATACCTTTCAAGTGACACGGCACTAGTACAAGCTGTTGGAAGTGTGGCTTGAATTAAATGGGAGGTTATGTTTAATATTAGTTTTATTTTTGCACCGCGTCCTGGTACCTGTTCGGTTGTTAAGCAAACAAATTACGATGGTGGAGTAGGGACGAGGAAGGTAATACCTAAAGTAACTATACCCACACCTGCGGGGATAGAGTAGTAAACCATTTAGGGGAAACAAAGCTTGCTTAGAGAATCCCAAAAATGAGAAAACATGTAAGCACGTACGTGAAATTTACTTTAATTTCACTTAATTCAGAACGTACTGTAGCTTTGCATCTACAATATTTTAAAACAAATGAAAAAACACGCATTTACAACTCTTGAATTAATTTACCATTATTTCTGACAATTTAGTTTTAGATTCTATTCAATGGCTCGTTTCATTAGATTCACGGCTTCTTTCCTTTCAGTTTTACGAAAAACGCTTAAGAAATTTCAAACGTTGGAGATTAAAAGCCAGTTGCATATGCGAAACTAGTCCAAACAATCTGGTTTAGGTTTCGTCCTGTATTTAGTATAGCACCGCACTTGAGGCGTACTAATTCTGATACGAAACTTCATTACTATAAGTTTAACAAATAAAAAGTGAAAATTAGATTTTAAGAGATTTCCCCAATTTTTTTAACTGGCTTGATTTTAACAATCAATCCAAAGACAAAATATCTAATAAAGAATAAAATTAGAAGAAACGCTTTCTAAACACAGAAAAACAGCTTTGTTGGCCCTAATATTTGAAATTAACGCGCTTTGCATTTAAAGGATTACCGATTAGTTTAATTATGCCACTACACAGCATGATAATCAGAAAACATCATGTGTTGATAAGAGGTTTTAAGTTACCGTTTCAATGCATCATAGGTCAACATACTTCGTTTAAATTAAATAGCTACAAAGCAGATTCTGCTATTTTCGTCGAGGGTGCTAATCAAGCTAAAGAGCCAGTTTCATAGCCAAATTTAGTACGCCTCAAGCGCGGCGCTACACCAAATACAAGACGACACTTACCTGCACTAATGGAATGGGCCGTTCTCGTATAGGAAACTGGCCCATTCCATTCTGGTTTAAGTAGGTGTCGTCATGTACTTAGTGTAGCACCGCACTTTAGGCGTACTAAATTTTACTATGAAACTGGCCCTTAGTCTACGATGGAAGTGCTTAAATCGCCAGCTACGTATACGCGACCAATATTGTGAGCTATCAAAGCCCAAATATCAGCGACTCTAAGCGTCTTTATACTCAAGCATACAACACAACACTAATATTATAACAACATTTCAATAAGGATCTACACAGGCTGCAAATTTAAATTATGGATGCCCGTATAGTGGAAATAATTCAATGTCTGTCCCGGAGTTATAAATTTCAAATAACTTAAACACATTTGAATCTCGCCCATACGGATATTTCTTGAATTTAACCTGTGTTAATTATTTTGGTGGGTCTGAAATTTACAGCTCCAAATTTAAGGTTTTCTAATACTAGCTCGGTAAGTAAAACTTTAACTAAAATAAAAGAAAATAAACCCAGTAAATTAAAGAAAAAGTTTAAGAAGCGATAAAGATGAAACTTTATTACAGACAAAAGTATCTATACAATTAGTACCAAATATTTACAAATTTAAGAACTGTGCAAAGCACCATTAAAAATGGTTTAACAATTGTAGAGTAAGTGTAATATATATAACAATCTAACTTTATCAAAAAAGTAATTACACTTTAAAATTAGTATAAAACATAGTAAATTTAAAAGCATAAATATAGTAAGATCTTTTTGGCCGAAAAAGTAATTTTTGCGACAGAAATGAATATATTTTTTTCGTTCAGGAAATCTTTGACGCCCGGGGCTCCGACACTAAAACAAACACGAAAATTGATTATAAGAATGATAACAAATAAGGACAATACAACAGGATCAAATTAAGGCTATTACCAAATTAAGATGAGGCAAACTTTCACAACATTATAACAGGGAGATATATTAATCCTCGGGAAACTTTCTTAAATGGGACTGAAAGCAAATTTATGAAAATAAACACTTGAACCCTAATACCTTACCCATTTACAAGGTTGACTACTTTGAGATTTTGAAGTTAATGTCGTAAAGCAGGCTGCATCTTAATTTGAAGCACCTAAGCACCACACTTGCTCTTCCATTGTGTACATTGGTTTAAGTCAGATAAATCTGCAGTTCAACCTCAGATTTAATTTTTTTTTTTAGCCCTACCACATCTTCCCCTGACGAGTTCTCGACCTAAGTCTTGAAAATATTCAGACGTCTCAAATTATATTTTAACTGTCCTCTACATCCTGTAGATTTGAAAACTTATTTGACGTCAATGGCCATTTCAAGGGCCGTTTAAATTATTTGTCGGGGGTATCTATGTTAAAGAAATGTTATGTAAAAATATAATTAGTAAAGCTAGACAAGCACAATAAGAGTTCCGAGAGAAAATTATAAAGGAATTTAGTGCCTGGGATAACATTGAAACTTAATTGATGAAATGTTAAAATCATATCAATATATGATTTGATGGCCTAAAAAAACAATCACAATTAGTTGAGTCTTTAATTCCAGATTATCTTCATAGTAGATATACTAAAATTTTATTACTTCAGATCGGTCAATAAGGAGTCCTACCCAGGCCTTTAATTCTAGTTTCAGAATTTAGGGCAGATGGAAGACCAATAAATTTGTTAGACTTGTCATTTGACCAATATTACCTAAGTGTTAGTCTAAGTAAGGATATAGCTCAAAACAATTTTAAAATAAATTGATTTTGTAGAACTGTTTCACGTATAAAAACATACGTGATTCTCCCTTGGCCGCCACGTCAGGTTTCCGAGCGAATCCTGCGAACAAGTTCGGCAACATTCCCAAACCGACCCCAACAAAAGACTTAGCAGTGGCGTAAGCGAGCTTTCCTCCAGACTGGAGGACAGTTTTTGAAGAGTCACCAACCGATAACATTCCTGACTTGAGACCATCATAAATTCCTTGAACCAAAGGCCGAACACTACCGAGCACCGTTTGCTTAGTGTTATCCAGCAACTAAAACAAAAATAGTTTTCACTAGAACATAACATTTACAATATTAACAAGTAGATTAAAATTAGCCTTTCACACAAATATAGTGTGTCAACACTAGACAAAACTCGATTGACCCCATGGTCAAAGGCGCTATCACGGATAGATCCCCCAATAGTTTCTACTCTTAACTCTACGATAATACGGACTAACTTTCCGCATATTCAACCTTCACACCTAAAAATTTTATTTTTTTAGCGTGATGGTAGGAAGAACAGAAACTCCTTAATAAATCAATTCTAATACATCATTATACCAAGTAGTGACATCCGCAGGTGCCACACTTGGTAGATTTATAAATGCCAATAGAACACAAAAAGTTGCTAAAATCTTATCAATATTAGCCACAAAAACAAAAGTGAATTCCTCTCACGTGCTTCCAACCAAATCAGGGAATTGGTTAATATAACTTCAGTCCACAGATGTGAAATCTGTAAATTTAAGTAGAACTATTTTAAACCTATCTATAGAATAGAAGAGTTTTGAGGCGATTCATATCACAATCATCGCGTATGGCACAAGATTATAAATTTGACCAAATTTATATCTGAAAATTTTTGATGTCTCCCAACTAATTAAAATATGAGGGAAGCAGATTTAAGTTAAATATTCGAGATATAAGATAGATCCTTCGATAGTGAGGATTTACCTCTTTAGGAGAAAGTTTCACAGAAGGCACCTTGTCTTCCACGTAGTCAAGGCTGTGGCAGAGCAGAACGTCAAGATAAGCTATCTGTCCTGCAAGAGATGAAGCCAAAGGTTGTGCCAACACAGCTGCCTTAGAAAGAACAGTCTCGGTCGTACCAAGTGTCCATCGAAAAATGCGACCACTTTCCTTTAGAAAAAAAAACATCGGCATTAGTTTCTCTTCAGTTTACCAAATAAGCTTGGATATTCAATTTTTACTGGACAAAGCTACGTAAAGCCTATTTCTAACTAAACCTTTACAACTTGTCACTTTATATGAATAAATGATAATGGGATGAGAATTAATTTGGCCTGATGTACCCACATTTGCGTAGAATCGGTGGAAAATACGTTCAGATCTGACCGATTCAAATAAAAGTCTACAGGAGTTGGAAAAAAAAAGTCTGGTCATTTGACCACGCGTGCCCTATCAAAATAACAGATTTACGCTAGTGAAAATGCAAAATTTTCGCCACATAGAGGAATGTGGGAGTAAACAGAGCACAAGCGATATGCTATTTCCGAAGTTATGTTTTACCAATTACTTGAAATTGCATGGAGACAAACTTAAAAACTTCGCAGCTAATGTTTTCCTATAGAAATGAAACAAATTTAGCCAGATTTACAGTAAAATCTCATGTAGCCCTCGATACCCAAAACCTTGCATATCCGAAACTCATCTAATTTTTGTTTCACACATTTTTTTCAGTATATCAAGAGCCAAAATGAGATTTTTCGTTGATGAAACCATTATTCGTTTAAATATACTAATCAAAAAGAAAATGGCATACTATTTTCCAAGAGGAAATTATTGACTTGTTAATAAATTGTTCCTTTAACTCGTTATAATATTCGCAAGTTTGTCGAATACTGTAGAAATATATAAAAACTTGAACCATGCATGTTAGGTACAATTTTTTTGATAATCCAACTCTCCAGCTGGGCATTAACATTACTGAAAATTATTCTTATCTGAAATGGGCTCCCAACCCCTTCTATACTTATTATATGAGGTTTCACCGTATACGATTTATGAAAAAAGGAATTAAAAAAATTATAGTTAGATATAAGCAAAATGTGTCTTGTCCGTCCAGCCATCTAAGAGTTAAACATCCTTAAAATCAACTTTATCTGAGTGGTAAGATACACTTAATTCTATGACAAGTCGGACCATGACCATTTACATCAAATCAAATACTTGTTAAGTTCCTAAGCTAATCACGTGTTACTACCAACATGCGCCATATATTTTTAATTTTGAAATATCAGTGATTAGGAAGGCTATAGAGGAAATAAACCCTGAATTTAGATGGAAGGAATGAAGTGAGCAATTTTTCTAAAATTTTCATTAACACCAGGGATTAAAACAACGATCTTTATGAACGAAAATTAAAATAAAGCTCCAAATCTAGCTGGTATGACCATCGGCACGGATTATAAAACAAATATGAGTGGAAAGACTGATGGTAAAATACAAGCTACTTTTATTCTTAAGGCCTGCTTTGGTTGGCGTAGGGTCGAAGGTGTCACTTCGCACTATAGAATGTCAGATTTACCGAGGCGGATTTTCAATCCCTCCACGAAAATGTTGGTATTTTTACTTTTAATATCTTTCTCACCCCTATATTTACTATCTTAAATATTAATAATAATATTCAGCACCGCATCTTATTACCCGTTCGGGTTATACGCTTTAAGCACTAATTACGCTAATGGATTAGGAATCGGGAAGGTTGAATTAGAGGAGGTGAGCCAGCATTCGCGTGGAGGGTCAGTCGCGTGGAGGGTCAGTGAAAACCATTTAGGAAAAACCACCCCGAGTTCACCCGACCGAGATTCGAACTTTGATCTCCCCGTCCTCAGCAGTCGAGATCAACACTACAAGCATGTCAGCCAACTACGCCACAGAGGCGGGTCTTAAATAGTACATAGCCGTGTAGCCTAAGCGAGTAGTAAGACTGCACTAAAATCTAACAAAAATATATCTAATAAATTCACAGAGTGTCAAAAAGTAATTCTAACTGAACGTCCTGGATAAAGGTCTTTATAAAGTTGTATGTTGCCCATTTGCACACTATTTTTCTTTGACAGTTGTCGCAAACTATTATATTATACCTTAATGTGCTTTAGCTCTTGTTGCAAGGGGTAAAACCTCTGATAATCAGTATAGAAGGGGTTGGAGCCCATTTCAGATAGAATAATTTTCAGTAACGTTAATGCCGAGATGGAAAGTTGGATTATTAAAAAAATTATACTTTACATTCATGGTTTAAGTATTTTATATATACCTACAGTATTCGACTAACTGGTTAATTAATTGTTCCTTCAATTTGTTATATTAGCAAGTCTATAATTTCCTCTAGGAAAATTAGTCTGACACTTTATTTGTATATTTAAACGAATACACCTGCTGTCAAGCTAAAGGGCGCCACTTACGAAAATTAGAGAACAAAGAGGGAATAAAGCCATATTTATGCATGGTAAATAATTACCATCAATATCTTGATCATTAAATCAAGTATCCCGTTTTTAGTAAAATGACAGTTTTAGAAACCAGCCATTTATAAGCTAGTAAAGATTATCTCTACTACAGAATTAGTTTGCAGCCTAAGTTTCATCAGCTTTCAGTAACCTAATAATTTTGTCTATACTCAGAAAAGGGTACCAAAGTAGAGACCCATCTTTGGCATGCAACCCTTCCACCAGGACCCTGGTCCTCGGCAATTAGGACTGTACATACACAACACAAATATAATAAAAACTATTCTGAGGAAGTGTACTTCGGAGGAAGAAATGTTAAGAAAAAACTTCCAATCTATCCTAAAGGTATTCGAACCCTAATCACCGGCAGTGTAGTCTAATACGACACGCTTTAACCCATACAAATAGCGATCCCAAGTGCATACTAGTAAAGTTGCAACTTCTACCCTTACCTTCACTTTACCGTAGAAACCCGAAGCAGTCCTGATTGATTCCTCTACGACCGGCAGATGGGCTAGCCGCGACACACTCTCCATGTGGAAGGAGTCGAATTGGGCAGGGGCAATGTCGGGCTTGCTGGGCGAGGAAGCAGTCTTCTCAAAAAATGTTTGAGCACGTTGAGTGGCAGACATTTCAAACGGCTGCTTGACAAAAAACAATTTTAGTTAGCAATTTTTACTTTAAAATTTAAGAATCCAAGTGAAAAAAAGGGAGCAAAATTGGCTCTACATTCCATTCATTTTACGGGCGTAAGGAGGTTATTCTTAAAACAAAAAATAAAGTCTTGCTACCCGTTCTATCCTTATACTAAATACTCCCAATATCTTAGGAATGAATGAGTTAATTTATATTAAATGTACCCACACTTTGAAAACTACATATAAATAACCGAATTTCAGGCAATTATAACGTGAAATTTCCTCCGCTAACAGATGCCACCACCACTAAAGTGCTAAAGTAACTTAATATAAAATACAAGATCCAGCCCCAGGCCACCCATCATCAAGAAAAGGGGGGAAATCACTTTCTATATTAGATTTTTTCCAACCATGACAAAAAGTCGAACCCGGGACCCTTATCTCACTAGACAGACATCCTATCGACTAAATTAAGGTGTAAGGTCATAAAGTGTTTTTTTAAAAGATAAACCCGACTGAAATACAATATCGGTGGTTTTGGGAGCGATTCCCTGGACCATTCGACCACCGAAGCGGTTCACAGCTAGGCTAAACAAACGATCAGCAAATGAGTTTTCAAAATTAAGCTAGGAAATCCGACTTTAGTATAATTTCCTAAGCCGACCATTAAAATTATTATCAAACCACGCACAAAAATGGCTCCAAGATCTCGTTGACCCTCATTACAACCAAAACATAAAAAAAAAAAAATTGTGCAACTTAGTCACAACTTTCACTCAACGCCTAGTGCTAAATCTTATAGAAAGTAAAGTGAACAAATGCAGATTATATACGCCATTTTATATCTTTCACTACTAACAAGAATCTTACAACAAACGATCGAGTTTAATGATCTAAAAGATAGAACATGTGTAAAATTCAAAAAACGAAATCCACCAGCTAAGTACCAACTGTCAAGCTAAGGAGCATATTCTTAAGCCAAGAGACCAAGTGAAACGAGGCCAATTCAACGAAACTTGGCAAAAATAAATTCTTTGAAAGTGCCTAGCAACGTTTCAAAATGGCAGCTGCCCAACCAGGTCTTAGAGCTTACTAAAGTCACAATATAAAAAGTCCTAAGCAATTGATCACTAGTTTAGCTATCAGGAATATTTTCTACGAGTGTATTCTGAAACTAAGTCTTTAAAACACGGGTTTCTGTGAGAATATTAATACAATTCAGGCTTGAAAAACCACGCAATTTTTTTTTTTCTAAGTTGAGTAACCAAAGAAAAGTACCTATGACAAGATTTGTATTCGTCACAATTTATGAATATGTGAAATGCCCCACCGTGGTTAGGATTCCACGTAAAACTGTGGATCCTCCATTTTATCTCGCAATCATCCTACCACTACACTTTAGCGTAAGTACGTATAATCCGAACGGGTAGTAAGACGCGGTGCTAATAATCATTATAATGATAAATTACGGTAAAACAATGTTAGTTTGATACGTTAAAAGACATTACAATGACTAACTTTAAGTTATTAGAGCCAATTCTAAATAGTTTGACATTAAACATATTTACCTCAACTTTGAAAGGTACTTCAAATAGCAACCTCAAATACCTACTTGACAAATATTTTGTAATAATCCGCAGGCGCTTTAAGCACTAGTCAGCAACTTCGTGAAACTGAACTCACCACGGGAATCGTTGCGTTTTATACAGAATTCTCAAGACAGTAAGAAGATAGTGGGGGAATAAATTTGGACCACTCACAGCCCGTTGGTGATCGTGACACATCGCATAGTTTACCTGAGTTTTGTTGTTTCATCCACTTACAATCACTAGTTGTATTGGGCTTGTAGCGAGAAAGGTTTACTTTGTGTTCGCCATTAGGTAAGTCAGACATTTTTACAAGATTTTGTTATTTCAAACTTTGTTCAAACATTTTTTTATTTTATAAAAGTTTTTAAATGGTTAATTTTTGTTAAGAGTGGATATTAAATTTTGGATGAAGTGGCGTGACTAAATTATTTTAGCAGGTTTATTTATTTGAACTTTCTTTTTTCGAAAGATTAATTTAAAAAAATATTCTAATAATATAATTTAAATATAAGAAAAGAAAGTTTATAAATTTCGCTGTGAAATAATTATATATAAATATATGATTTAGAAATTACTAGAAATTTAAACTGTTGATTTGACAAATGAGTAAAACGGGCATATCAATTTCACTCGGTCAATAACAGCGTTATAATATTAAACTTGAGCAAACATTTGTTTGTTCGAGTTTAATATTATAAAGCTGTTTGCTAATAAGCAATATGCACTTTTTTTAAACATTGTCATCTCTGTTAAGTGGGAATTGCATTACATAATTTATTCGTGGTATTAAAGATTTAGTTCGTTTATTGTTCACAGTATTAAGACTTATTTAAGTGGTGATCTAGCTGCACCTCTTGTATTGTAACCAGAGTTAGTGTATTGTAACCAGAGCTAGTGTATTGTAACCATAGCTAGTGTATTGTAACCATAGCTAGTGTGTTGTAACCAGAGTTAGTGTACTGTAACCAGAGTTAGTGTACTGTAACCAGAGTTAGTGTACTGTAACCAGAGTTAGTGTACTGTAACCAGAGTTAGAGAATTATAGTTTGAAAGTACTTTAGAGTTAATTTGTGATTCATGGTTGGGCGTTTAAATCAGTGGTTTCCCTAATTGGAATCAACTCTCTCCCTCCACGCAAATGTGGGAGCACTTCCTCTAAATTCAAACTTAATCATCCCTATCACATTAACGTAATTAGTACCTAAGCGTGTAGCCCAAACGGATGGTAAGATGCGGTGCTATTTTTTTTTACTAACATATATGCCAGTTTGATCAATTTTTAATTTATCAAGCGGCGTTGAGTCCAAATACTGTGCATTCCAGAGGCTTTATTTATACTTCTAAGCAAAACACTGATATAGTGATTTAATTGTTCTCTTTTGGAGAGCAGACATTCTTTTTAGTCGTGACTTGGTTGTTAAACTCCAAATATTGATCAGGTATATTAGATAAGTGTGAACCAAAGAGTAATAAAGCATTTGTTTGACTCTGTATTGTCAAAAGGTTCAAATTTTTCTTTTAGCACCGTGTCTTACTGCCCGTTCGGGTTATACGATAGTGTACTAATTACGCAAATTGTTTTAGGAATTAATAAGGTTATATGAATAGATAGTTTACCCACATTTACGTGAAGGGAGAATAGAAAACAGTTGTTTAAGACACCACCCTCATTACACCAGACCGAGATTCGATCCGGTATCTCCCAGTCATCGGCAGTCTAGTCTACTCCGAGAGTAGCGCCTGAGACCATGTGGCCACAGGTGGGTCTAACTAGTGTTAAAATAAACGGATAATATCAATCATTAAAAAATTAGTTTATTATATTAGTTTTTTTGTGTTTGTTCTGAAAAAATAATTTTAATTAATCATTAAAAAGCCCTTTGAATCAACTTATTTATTTGTGTGTATGTATATAAACATGTTCTATAGAAAAATTCGAAATTTTAATTTAGTATAGTTCTGCCTTTTCAACACGCTTCAGTATGGTCTTACTTTAAACAAGGCGTGTCGAACTAGTTTGATCATATTAATACCAGGCCACCAGCGTGGTTCGGATTCCACGTTAAACTGTAGGACCTCCATTTCATCTCACAATCACCCTACCATTAAACATTAGCGTAAGTGCGTATAACCCGAATGGGTAGTAAGACGCGGTGCTAATAATAATAATAATTGATCATGTGTGCCATCCATGTTTACATAACTAATAATATAGTTGAAAAAAGTATTATCAAACAATGCCCAAAACAATATTTTGCTTTGAGTGAGTGTCAGTCTCCCCCCCCCCCCCCCCCCCCCCCCCCCCCCNACTGCCTATACTTTGTTTTCCTCCAACATAGGAAACTATTAGTTTCATTAATGGTTTGAGTGTTGTTAGGCTTCAAATCTTGTCTCACTTTTGTAATTTATGGAATATGTGTCCTTTAGGAGAGGACTCTGATGTTTGTTCCTTTCGATGGTAGAAAACATCTGTTTATACATTTGTGTGATGCCAAAAAGTTCACATTTTTGTTTAACAAATTGGACAACTTTGGTGAATCGATCTCTGGTGAGTAAAAAAATAATAGTTTTGGTATACCAACTTCACCCATTAGATTTCACTAAGGAATAGCAAATTTCCAACTGTCATTTTTCGAACTTGTGTATTTCTACAATCTTTTTAATACAATGAATGGTGGCATACTGTATGTTTGTGCACCGAAAGGACCGTGGGCCACCTAAAATCATTGTTTGGGCCATTATACAGGTGTGATCTGACGCTTCACTCTCGCAATGGACTAGAATATCGATGACCGTGAGATCAGGGTTCAAATCCCGGTCTGGTGTACTGAGGATGTTTTTTTTTACAAAATAGTTTTCCACTTTTCCTCATGTATATATATTAATATTATTAGCACCGCGTCTTACTACCCGTTCGGGTTATACGCACTTACGCTAATGTGTAATGGTAGGGTGATTGTGAGATGAAATGGAGGACCTACAGTTTAACGTGGAATCCGAACCGAGGTGGAGGCCTGGATTCCTCATGTAAACGCAGGTATACTTTTAATTTCAAACTTAAATCATACATAACATATTAGTGTAATCTACACTAATATTATAAAGAGGAAATTTTGTTGTTGTTTGTAATGGATAAACTAAAAAACTACTGGACCTATTTAAAAAAAAAAAATTCACCAATATAAAGCTACATTAT
>CABEEJ010000037.1:528560-565138 GCA_901482245.1 Timema douglasi
TCTCACACCCTGTGCGGCAAAAATCACACACAGAGTGAAGTGTATTTTATTTTCACACCTGGGCTACGTATGGAATATCTGCGTAGCCCTGGTGTAGAACCCCAACTTTTTCCCGACCGTCCCCGGTTGCTCGTCAGACTGGGGCCAGCATATATCTATTTTATTTTTTCATCAGCTTCATTTCCTACATGTCTGGGCACCCATCGTTTGATGTTTTCGACTCTGTCATCCTTTAAATCTGTATAAATGTATATATACTTAAGGTCCCAGTCGACCACATACTGGCCATTGGACGGGTTTTTGTTTTAATTTTCCCGTCCGTACAACCATGGCATACCTATAATCAGCCCGCCAGGGCGACAAATGTTTTCATATTTAACGTTTAATGTGATTATATGTCGCTTAACGTCCAAGAGCCCCTTCAGGGCTGGTGTTCGTGATTTGTCAGCTGTATTCAATGTCTATACATGTAAAAAAGGTCCACTCATCGCTACAACAATAAAATCCTATCAAACAAACAATAATACTAATATTATTTACACGAGTGCTGGCTAGTTATAATGCTATCGTATGGGGCATCTGCCATTAAGACGCCTCAACTCTTGTTCACAGACGTACCAGAGATGGCCTAGTTGACCCTTCTGCCGGGTACGGCTGACCCAGGAGGTAGTCTGTTGGCGGGGATCGAACGCTCCTGAGCAAGTATGAGGCTGGCTCCACTGGGACCCAGGTCCGGTACGTCCTGGTTGAGGCTGTGTCCAGGTGGAAAACCTGCATTCGTGTGGTGTGTGTGTGTGTGTGTGTGTGTATGAAAAAAAAAAGTTTTTACCAATTCTAAATTTTGGACCGTCATGTGGCCCATGCCACCGAATTGTTTAAATCTTTATACAGATTAAGTTCGTTGGAGAAGAAAATTTAACGAACAGTTGGGGAGAAATCAACCCTTAAATGTATAAAAAATAAGGCTTTTAGCATTAATTATCACATGTATTTATTTTTAAGGCATTTCCTGATACGTTATATGTTAAAATTGGTATATAAGTACAAATTACTGTAATAAAACAAAAATCAGTTTATTTAATATATTTTAGGGGGAGGGGGGGTTAGAGGGAAATTAATGGCGACCCCACGTCTGCTAAGGGCATCCCTGGTTGCACATAAGGACTTCAGACTCTTGTAAAATTAAAAATATAATAAAAAAAATCTTCTGGTTTACATTTGACAGTTTGAAAAGAATTTTAGTGGCTATAAATCTGACTCGGTAGCTAAGGGACGCAATTTTTTTGGGATGAGATATATATCTATAAATTGTTTAACTCTTTCTCCACGCAAATTAAGGTATTTAATTTATATTCAACCTTTTTCATCCTTAACACATTAGGGTAATTGTTACAAATGGGTAGGAAAAAAAAAGGTTTTTTCATACAATTGTGGTTGAAGTTCAAATATCTACATTTAGGCATAAGCAATTACAAAAGTGTTCATGCAGAGTTGCTTAAGACTAAAATAATATATTTTCAGGCATACCCCGACTGGCGACCTTTGGGCTTACGACGCTTCGCACTTATGACGATTTTCAACTGATGCCCCAAGCTTGAGGCGTTTATTTCGCAGATATGACGCCTTATCGACATAACGCTAACTCTCGCATCAATATTCATTGATTTGTATACTTAACCTTTTTACAAATAAAAGACCTACAGTTTTTATTGTAGTTACAAATGTGCTATTGACGACTTAACGACAGTTATTTTATGTCGATTGCAGTATATGTATCAATAAGTGAACACAAAAAAAAACAAAAAAAAAACAATCTTGACTTGCGACGATTTTTAAAATTACGACAGTGGACTGCGACCTAACCTGTCTTAAGTGTCGTATGCCTGTATTAGTAATAAGATATACATTTTCACACACAAATTGTTTATGATTAAATATCACATATATTTTTACCTAACTAATAGGATATGTTTAATTTCACTAACAAAATTGTTATTATAATGTATATTTATATTTAATATCCAACCTTACGTACACCGTTTACCCTGAAAGTTAGCAGTCTAACCTTGACATATTACGCTATGACGCTCTTATTAAATAGGTAAATCTTTAAAGGTAAGATTGCTTCGCTTCATGGTAAAAAAAGGTACAGTAGTTACTAAATGTGTGTAAATATTTGTGTTAATTTTTTTTTATCACCGCGTCTCATTACCTTTAGTGGTTATACGTATTTATCAGAATTACTCTAATGGGAGGGATTAGGGTGGAAGCATTTCAGAGGAAGAATACCAGCATTTAGAAATAAACACCCTGAATTGATCCGACTAGGATTCAAACCTTGATCTCCCCATAAGCAGGCAAATCTAACACTATAATGACGCCTTAGAACTTCTTGGTGACCTGACGGTCTAGGGGTAAGGTGTCAGACTTCTATGCTGGCGGCCGGGGTTCGATCCTCGGTCCCGGCAAAGATTTATTTGATTACCAAACCCTTCCTTCACCTCTGACAAGACATCTTGTAAATGTGAGGAATGCCAGGCCTCCACCGTGGTTCGGATTCCACGTTAAACTGTAGGTCCTTCATTTCATCTCACAATCACCCTACCATTACACATTAGCGTAAGTGCGTATAACCCGAACGGGTAGTAAGACGCGGTGCTAATAATAATAATAATAATAATAATAATAGAACTTCTTGCTAGCATATTGGATATGAATAGTATCTGTCACCCGTCTCGGTGGCGTAGTTGGCTAACGCGCTTGTCGTGTTGAGCTCGACTGCTGAGGACGGGGAGATCGAGGTTCGAATCTCGGTCGGGTGAACTGGGGGGGGGGGGTTCCTAAATGGTTTTCCACTCTCCCTCCACGCAAATGCGGGTTCACTTCCTCTAATTCAACCTTCCAAATTCCTAATCCATTAGAGTAATTAGTACTTAAGGCGTATAACCGGAACGGGTAGTAAGACGCGGTGCTAAAAATATATATATATATAATAGTGTCTGTCAACGAGCTATATAACTTTTATGCAAACAAAGATGGATTATTTGGGTACGGGGATTTGAAACTGGAGGAAAAGTGGGAGAAAAAAGAAGAGGCTAAAGAGAACGCCGATAGGGATGAGAAACAGAAATACCTGTAGAGAAAGTCCTGATAAACACTCCTGTATTCATTTGGTACCTATAGAATTGAAGTGTGTTGAGCATAACGCAGTATGCCTGTATAAAATTTACGCAGTTGATTATTATTATTATTAGCACCGCGTCTTACTACCCGTTCGGGTTATAAGCACTTACGCTAATGTGTAATGGTAGTAGGGTGATTGTGAGATGAAATGGAGGACCTACAGTTTAACGTGGGTTCCGAACCACGGTGGAGGCCTGTCATTCCCCACATTCACAAGTTGTGATTAATACACGTCTTGTCAGAGGTGAAGGAAGGGATTTTTAGATTACTTAGTGATCCTATTTATTATTTCTGTTGTCAATATCCCTTTTTCTTAACTAATACAAAGCCTACAGCGATGAATAAGGTATCAGGGGATAGGATTTGTTTTTACCGACCTCTGACATAGCATACTCAGTTTAGGTTTAAACTCATTGTTTAAAATTTAAGTTAAAAGAAAAATCTAACATTACTTTTGTAAAAGATTAAATATTTTGAGGGGAGGGGAAGGTTGAGTGTGCGGAAGTTTCGCAATGGTTTACTGGTTTTTAAGATATTTCACGAAGCTGGTTACATCTTTACAAGGCTGTAGCCAGCCAATAATTTCAGGGGGTCTTGGTGGGCACATCCTCTAATTGCCCGTTCTTAATATTAAACACCTAGAAACTATCCGATTTTTTTATTCTAACATAGCACGATAGCTGCCGAAGGTTAGAAAAAGTTATTGACATTAAGCACCTCTAGAAACTATCTGAAGTGCTTTTTATGGTAGCACAGCACCCTAATTTGTACTCGTTTCTTGATTTTGATATTGTTTGAATTATAAATAAAGCCTTTCTTTTATTAAATCTTGAAAGGGGGGGGCTCTTGTTTATGCACTGATAACACTTCTCCTTGTCAACTGACGAGTATAAACACTTGACCTATTCACACAGGATTTTTTTTTCTTAGGCCATTTTCAGCTTATATGCAGATGTAATAATTACGTAGATGATTTAGAGATGAGGTAGGTTGAATTTAGAGTAAGTGTAGTCATTTTTACGTGGAGGGAGAGTGAAAAAAATACTTAGGAAAACCCATCCTCAGAATACGTGACCGAAATTCTAACTCCGATTTCCTGGCCATCGGCAGTCTAGTTTATTGCAAGAGTGACGCCTTAGACCATGTGGCCATCGAAAAAGTGGAAATTGACTTGAATTTCAAAGTTACCTTTCTTTGTTATTATAGATATATTATTTCACGGAATTATTTAGTTTACATCCAGTAAGGAAGATTTATATTGGTCAATTTTTGTAATACAAATAGTCAAGCTATGGACGGTTTAGTAAAAATACGAATAAAGAACTACTTATAAATTAAGCGAGCTATGTGACAATGTAAGTCCATTTCTAGAATTATAAACTAATTTATTGTTTTTGTTTCTATGTTTTCTCTTTAAAACTCAACCAATAAAACATTGGATTTCCCATATCAATTTATTATCTTGACTTGCCATTACTTCCCAAATTGGCAACTTCCTTAAAGAGCGGTGAACTTCATTGGGTTGTGATAAACATATATACAATTTATTGATTTGTTCTTGGCCCAAATCTAGCTTTGAACATATTCTTGAACATTAGATGCATTTGATAACTTAAGATTGCCCGACACCTTAGCTAAGTCATTAGCGTGTCTTGTCTTCTGAGATCCCAGGTTCGATTCCTGGCATGCCTGACCATTGGTGAAATGTGGCTTACTCCTTTCACAGTAATAAATTAACGGTTGTGGGCCTGGATGTTGTGTCTGTTCGAAGGTGAGTTAATTTTATGTCATGTACTGGTATAACCAATCGGTTCATAACGTACACATTAATACCTCAAATTAAAAAAAAAAGAAAATAATTATAATGCCAATTTGGAAAATATTGCTCTCTTTGGACAACTTAATATATTGTTTTATTATATATACTTTTTTTACTATTTGGAGATGATTAGCGTTGACCCTTAATCTAGGCCAAGAGATTATGTAGTTCATACATTGGTTATTTCCTTCAACTGATGTAGGCACACACTATTTAAAAAAAAAAAAAAGTTTGGTTCTAGATATTTACCCACTTCAGTGATTGACAATAGACTGGACTGCTGATGACTGGGAGATAGGGTTTCAAATCCCGGTCGGGTTTTCTAAAGGTGTAAATTCTTGAGTGGATTTATACCCTATATCCCCACAAGTGTGGATACACTTTTTCTAAATTCATCATTTCTCATCCCCAACACACAGTAATTAATACATATGTGAACAGGCTGAACCGGTAGTATAAGGCAGTGATAAAAAAATCTGAGGTATTAAAAAAAACTTTTGTTAACAGTTACAAGTGCACGACGCTTCCTTGTGAACTTAGTAGTGTGAAATTTATTTGGATTTAAGATTGACACACAAAAAAAAAATCAATCTGCTCTATTTAACAACACATAACGAAATAGAAACGTTCTTGGAATCCCTCTTAGCATCACAATCAACTGAGAACACAAATCTTTAAACCAACATTTGACTCTTGATATTATGTAATCGCAAAAAAAAAAAATCTTCAGGTACTTTTGCGAAGTTTCATTATTCTGAGTTTTCCTTAGCACCGTGTTTACTACCATTTCGAGCTATTACATACTAATTATGTTAGTGATTAGTAAGATTATATTGATAGAAAGTGTACACGAATTTGCTTAGGGGGAGAGTGGAAAACACTTTCACAAAAAATTGGCAATCGGATAAATCTGTGCCGGGACCGAGGAGTGAACCCCTGACCCCCAGTACAGAATTTGGATACCTTACCTCTAAAACGCCAGGTCACCTATTTAAAATAGTTTATTACTATGCTACTATAACTAGAAGGGATGAGAATAACAGGGAAAATACTTGCGTTAGCTTGGAGAAAGATGTTAAATAAAACAGTGATAAATAGCATATGGAACCTAACAGATGGATACATTTTCTTCACTCGGTTTTGCCGAATTTAAAGAAATTTAATTAAAATCACGCGATATATATATATATATATATATATATATATATATATATATAAAACACATGTTAAAGGACAATAAACACTATTGTTCTTTCTTTTGTATGTGTGTACAAATAAATATATGATGGTTAAATAAGCATTATAACATAACTAGAATGCGCCAATTATGCTCTAAAAGTCTAGCTTATTAAAATGTTTGTAAATTTAAAGAAATAGGTCAAAATTAATAAACAGTATCCACTTTTTGTTTTAAATTGTAATTTTCTATGCAACATTCTCAATTTTTTTAGATCTCTTTTAATAGTTTATTTTGTTTATCTTGACAATTTTAGGTATGTTACTAGTAATCTCACACGTCGTTGCCCGTGACCCACATTGTATTGTTTTAGAAATAGCCTAATTAAAAATCTAGTTAAAAATCCTGCTTTGAGGTGCATTCGGACCCCCTCACGTCCACCTATGTTAAAAATTTCAGATCTCTATGTGCCATAGAATTGGCTGGGCATCGCACACAAACACACAGGCTAACACTTCCTTTTCTACACTAATATTATAAAAAGGAAAGATTTGATATTTGGTTTTTTTGTAATGAGGAATAAATTAAATTTTCAAAATAAAATATAGCCTATGTTACTCGCTGATAATCTAGCTCTATATTGGTGAAAGAATTTTTAAAATCGGTCCAGTAGTTTTTGAGTTTATCCATTACAAACAAAAAAACAAAAAATCAAATATTTCCTCTTTATAATATTAGTATAGATTGGTTTTTTAGTTTTATTATATAAGTTTAAACAAAAAAATTATATAATTAATTAAATAATTACATATTTTTCTGGAGTTATTTTGATAAAATAAATCAAGTAGCATAAAATTAAAATTTGCAATAAATTAACACACATATAATTAATAAGAATACCCGTATCATCTGGTGCCAATAATGACCTCTATTTCTATTTACAATCGCAATTGATTAATTGAAGAATATGTATTTTAAATCATGTTGAAGCAATATTTGTCTTCGTGCTATCGTCTAGGTCAAGCTCTGTTACGATAGATAGTAATATGTAATTAGGTTATGGTACTCTTTTTTATTTCTTTTTTAAATTTAGTATGTTTTTAATAAAATAATTATATACTCTCGCTAATTCAGTGTTTGTTAAGGAGGCTATCTGAGTGCGCACTGCTAGTTGTTTTAATATTAAAGATTATTTGTGAAAAAGTAAGCCCGAATTTTGAAACTTCCATCCAGCATCCAACTCTTCTTCAAATCTGATTTCATCGACATGACATTCAAATCTATTAACACGAATCGTGAGTAATTGTGTAGAACATATTTAACAATTAATATTTGTCGACGACTACGGCATTTTCATGTTGATTTTTGATTATTATGTCAAGGTTTAAAGGTCTATTAAGGTTCCATCATTTCATGTCCAAACAATTTTTTTTTTTAGATATACAGTTTACAATTTGATAACAAAATCAAGTTCCCATCAGCATCACTAAGCCCCTCAAAGATGGATTAGACTAAGGGTATAGCACTATATTTAAAATAAGTCAGAATTTGTAGCTTATAGAACAGCAGCCGCTTTGATCAACGCCTAGATCGTTTGAAATTTTCATATTTCTTTTAGCATTTGGATGACCTCGAACGACAAACCCTGGCCTTGCTTTCTGGTGGAGTATTGCCATTATTGGAGAACACACAAAATGTGTTGGTGATAAATGTATGGAAACTCATATTATCTATTTATGTTGCTATCTACACATAAATCGGACCTATCCATCTATGGATCTATTTATGTTCACATAATCCGGACCGATCCATCTATTTATTTATCTATGTTTCTATCCTTATATATATACATTTTTCTATCTATCAATTTATTTATCTATCAATTTATTTATCTGCTAGCTATCTATGTATGTACTTATCTATTTATATATCTATCCTATCTTTTTATCAATCTAATTAACCTTTTTTCCGAGTATCTATTTATATAAGTATGTATGTATATAAATATGAAGGTACATAGATATCTAAGTGTACAGCCACATGAATGTATTGCGTATCAATCTTTATCTCAGTTATTTATGTTAATGAAGTGGGTTTGAACTGGTTCATAATTTATAGAATCACCTTTTTCAAGTAGGAGTGAGAACTCTCAGGTTGATTATAAAGCTGGTTACAGGAATATTTAGTATTAATTTCCTAAACATATCAAACATCAATCAAAAACTAGTATAACCTAGGACAGAATACCCAAAACTAAACACGCCCAGATCTCTTGCAATAATGTTTACTAATTGAACAGTAGAAGTAATCCGAAGTCAAATGTTAAGGCGCAAGAAGAATTCCTTACTTCAGAAACCAAGTGGGTATAGCCTACCTTTGGGGAGCTGTCTGGCTGTAGCAGAACAAACAGGGGAGGAGGAAAATTCAAACTACAGTACAATGTGTTGTGGGTGCCCTATTATTTAATGATATCATTCGATTCACTAAGCTCAAGGCCGTAGCCAGCCAATAATTTAAGCGGGGGTTTGGTGAGCATATCCCCCAATTGCTGGAGGCTAGAAATAATTATAAACATTAAACACCTCTAGAAGCTCTCTGAAGTGCTTTTTATAGACCCCATAACTGCCGAAGGCTAGAAAAATTCTAAATATTAGACACCTCTAAAAGCTCTCTGAACTGCTTTATATGCTAACACAACCTCCTAATTTGTATTTTTGCCTTAATATTTTGATATTGTTTGAACTTTAAATAAAACCATGCATATTTTGTTAACTAAATTTTGAAGGGGGGAGGTTGAACTCCCCCCCTTCCCCTGAATACGGCCTTGACCAAGATCTATTCGACGCTTCTTTACCAGTTACCATATGTTTACCGGGCATTTATCTCTTGGTGACCAAGTGAAATATGTGGATCTTTGGGGTTTTTCTTAAGAGTAAAATTTTAACTTTTAAACCATATTTACCAGTATATACATGTAGAGGCTCATAGAAAAGAGTCGCGTTCATTCAATCTTTTGTCATACAAAGGGTTTTATCGATAACCTAAGCGCAAATCTGATTGGCACTATCGCAGATACCTAGTTATTTTACTCCTTGGCGTTATCTCGCAAACGAGCTATACCGACAGATGTTTGGCAAAGATAGTGCCAATACTTTCGGATATAAGGTGTCATGTGGTCAGCACAACCAACCCTCGGGTCGTTAATCTCGGTTTTCTAGACGGGAGCCAATACTTATTTATTCAAGTAGCTCTTCGTTTGTCCTCACGAGGTTGAAGTTGACCAAGGACCAGACCCATTGTTTAGCAGATAAATCTGGAAAAGCTGGAGATCAAACCCGGGACCTCTGGAACTGTAGCCAGGAGCTGTGTGACCACTGTACCACAGAAGCTAGCGGTAGCCCTTTAAATATATTGGTCAGTATACTGCCTGGAATCTAACCAGGGATCCCATGGACCCCTCTAATAACTTAGTCATGGAGAGAGGGGGGCACGTGGTTTTGGGCCAACACCGAGCTCTAGAGATACTGCACTTGGTTCAAATTGGAGCATGGTGTGCTCATCTACATCGGTCTATTATATTTTATTTTATTTGAGGAATTTAACGTACTCTTTCTGAACCGACTGAGAATATCAGCACACGAGAAGTTCTATGAGCGAGAGCAAAAAGGCCTACCAATTTTGCCGGGAAATTTATTTTCGCATACTTTTGAGGATTCTTTTTACGTGACATAATCGACGATGGCTTTACTTCCCGACATAAGCAAGTTGTGCAACTGACCGTCAGTTATAGGCCGTTTGAAAAGGTCAAGGAATTTAAGAAAATGAAAGGACACCCTTCTATTCTTAACCATTGTATCTGAGGGCTCAAAAATACGTCAGTGAAGTTGGTCCCATACCTTTCCACCCACAAAAAAACCCTTTAAAAATCCAAGCTTTTATGATTGAAAAATTGTTTGTTCTTCCTTTATTTTACAAAAAGTTTTGTTTGATCCGTTTTGAAAGGATAAAAACTGATATATTTACATAGGATGGATGTCATTAACTTCATGGTATGATTATTATTTATGTTAAAATATTTTAGTTTAAAAGTAACGTTCTATCCCAAAACTGTCACAAAATACTTAAATACAGTACGTATTAAAAGTTTTCCTATAAAAATATTGTGTATACATATATCTACATAATCTCTTAAATAGCTCAATAACTTTGATAAATACAATAATTAATGATACATTTTTGTATTTAAATAATTTCCTTTCAAAGTCATTAAACAACTACATTCTACATACGCTATAATACAACAATTAGTGAATATATTTTCTCCCTTTATTCATTTGAAAATAGGCCCGACATTTCAGGGCCTTACATTTTCATCCAGAGATTGAACGTGTATTATTAATGCAGTGACAATTCTCTCAATAACATCAGCTCCACAGTTTTATCCCAGGTCCGGGGTCGATTAACACGCTCTATAAGAGCGCCTCTGTTCACACATCACGTGGACGATGGATGCACTGCTCGCTATGTACGAACAGATAGCGCTATCATCTACGAAGTTGATTTGATTCGATTCATATCTGTGATCTAATGAGATAGTTTTGAACTTTTAGGTTATGTTATAGCTTAAAGTGGTGTGGAAGGGAATACAAGTTAAGATATTATTTTTAAGGTCTTGATAAAAAAAAAACTTTTTGCCAAATAAAAACAAAATATTGCTTCACTAGAGACGTGAAATTTAAATTTATACTTATTGTAGGCCTAATATTAACAGTTTTTGAGTATTTGTCATAGGCATTTTGTGATTTTACCAGGAGATTTTTTTTATCCATGTCATTTAAATGCCATGATGATCATGACAAATATTCAGGAAATATTTGTATTGATATACAGAGAAAACTAAACTAAATATAATTAATGAAATCATCTTTGATTTATTCTGGTCAAAAAAGGATTTTTATTGTTAAAACTGCAAAAATACTAACTCACGTTGCCTTCCACACCACCTTGAAATCAAGAGTCCATTTGTATGGAACTATTACTGTGGATTCACACGTTCGCTGTAAAACAAGAGCAGTGCTGATATTTGGTCACGTGACAGCTCAAAGTCCACGGGGCCATCGTAACCCGCTTTGCTCGAGTAGAGATAATTTCAACTTTTCCAGCGCTTCTACAGAAAACCCATGCATGCACTAACTTTTAAACATGGCGCATCCCAAAAGTGATGATTTAAAAACTACAGTTTATTTGAAGCCATGAGGTTTATCGATGAGGAAATCAAACCCAGGCACTAAGTAAAACACCTAATTTAATTTTAAATACAGTAACTTGCACTGTTTGTAATATTTAGGTTTTTATGTTTGACGTTCCAATGCATCATGGGTAAACAGAGATTCCCAACTTTCCACAAGGGTGTGAACAGCTGCACCAGTAAAAGGTACGGGCATTATGTACTGCTCAGTGGCGGCTCGTGTATAGGCACTGCGGAACTGCAGCACCCCCTATTTCCACTTGATATTATCGATAACATGTAATTTAATGATTAATTTTGTCTTTAATTCTTTATTTATATTTGTAGTACAATATATATTCCTTAAGTTTAATGTCAGTACTTCAGAATCCATTCTCCAGTTTATGAAAAAGATACAAAAATCTTTGTATGGAACTGTGCATTTCACAGTGCCAGCGACGTGGTGTTTGACTGTTGTGCGCATGCGCATATAGGAGGGGGTGGGGAGGAAGGTGAGACTGACAGGTAGAGAGAGCACTGTTGCTCTCGCATGATGATGGGAGGAAGTTTTTTTTTACTCGGCGTGTGTTTTGCTTAGAAATCGTGTACCATATTCTTGAATGTGATAAAGTGTAGAAAAGAGTAGAATTAGATTATTATTATGCTTCCAGCTATTCTATTTGATTTTTTTTCGGTCCTTTTATCTAACAGAAAGACTAAATGCGCTTGCATTACTTTCAACAGAGAAAAATCTCCTCAATTATCATCCAGAGATCAAGGAGAAACTTATTGAACTTTTTACGCAAATTAAAACAAGAAAAACGAATTTCATTTTTAAATGAATTGATCAAGCTCGAGCTCCTGATGGCTGAAGTATTTGCCAGGCCACAGATTTTCACCAGTTTGTGGTTTACTTCTTCAAAACCTCCAACATTTTTTTTTGAGAATATAATCAAATTTCGCAGCTGACATCCTTGTACACTCGACAAAATGTGATTTGTGTTTCCTTAGCGCGGGAAAAAAATTATGTTACTCCTTCAAGGGCGAAGGAATAAGTTAATATTTGGGGAGTGGGGGAAGGGGGCTACAAATAGTAAGTTTTATGACATGTTAAGACTTACTATTAAATCCAAAGAAATAAGAACATTGTTTTTATACAGTAGTGGTGGAACTCATTTGTGGAAGAGGGGAAGGGGACAACTAGCGATAATTTTTTTAAAGGATATTCTAACTTTCTTTCTCCCAGTTATGTTATATAATTGAATGTCCATATCAGCTATTTATTAGTGTTCTTCGTCAGGAGAATTTCTTTTTAAAACTATACTCTTTTTTAATAATTATTTAGCATAGTGCTGCCCTCTGTAGAGTTTCGGATAATATACAGCAATCTTTTAAATTCCTTCTAGATACAAAAAATTATATGGTTGACATAAATATAATATAGCGCGTCTGAGCTACATCATTCGTAGTTCAGTTTGTGGAAAGACTAGCCAGTACTAATGTAACACTGCCCAGTGGACGCCCGAATGTACTAATCGTACATCCTTTCCACATAGGCTCTTTCCATGTCCCGATGAGATGAGGTGATGGCGAAAGTGAGTATGAGGGCGATAGTGAGTATGAGGCTGTGGAGCCAGTGGAAACATTTAAACCTGACTAACTAAACCCTGGTGACCTTTGAGGTAGTTCTCCATCCTGTAATAATAGCCAAGGTACCAGGTGGAAATTGAAGCCGAGACCCACAGGCTCGTAGCCAGGTGCGCTGATCACTAAACCACGGGCGTTGAATGTATATCTACACTAGTATATATATATATATATATATATATATNTGAATCCGGTTTTTCCTTCCATTATAGAGGTACTTCATGGAGATTTAATACAAAATCCTAAAAAGTTGATACGCCAGTGGAAACTTATAGATTTGCGTCTGTATTGCTAAACATCCCCCTCCCTGCGCCAAAGTATTATCCACTAAAGTCCCTGTCTTGACAGATTTCATGTACTCACTCACTCCTTCCTTCGCAACGCTGTATGTGCAAAATATTTAAGTTTGTTGAGTATAATTTAAACCTACATAAGATAAATAGTGTCTCCGGAAACTCACTTTTTTTCAACCACTTTCAATATAAATAAAACTATTAAGATAATCCCTGAAGAGGTTATTTATTGTATTTGCTAGAGAATCTTAAATTTAAGTTTATGTAAACTCATTTTCTTCTCTCGTCTAAAAGAACTGAGATTTATATTTGGTAATAGCTTTTATAAATTAAAATGTTTAGGGTGTTTGAATACAAGGTGCTTAGGAAGATATTTAGTCCAAAATGGTATTAGGCTACTGGGGAGTGGAGTAGGTTACATTAGGGTGGCTTTTATTTTCAACTTTTGATTTATTTTTTTTGCAACAACACCAAATCTGTTCCAATTAATAAAAAAAGATCTGTGAAAAATTTGAACTCAATCGGATAAAGGGAAAGGGTGCCCCTGGACTCTTAAAAATCAAATAATCATTTAATTGTAAAAAAAGTATATTTTATTTAATTATCCTCCAAGTTATTGATTATATCAAAAAATATGTCAAACATAAGTTGAAGATATAGACAAGAAGCACACATTATTATCTATTACACTTTTTCGTATAACCAATGGTTTTCTAAAATAAACCAAAAACTGATAAATCACTCATTCTAGCTACAATAATTGACGTTGTGACAAAGTCTCTTTCTTATAACCAGGAAACAGTCAGTGGTAACCGTTTACAATTTGAAGAACATACTGCTTTTGTTACTAGTTTTTCGTAAATAATTTATTATAATTTAACCCCTTTTTCTGCCGCATAATTCACAACTCGCAGTTTACTCTCTATTTCCAGCCCTTTAATAAAACTTTTATTTTTAATCCATGTTGATGGTTTTTTCTGTAGAAATTGATAATCTAAGTAAAATCTTTCAAACAAATTTCTAATTTCGGCGAAAACGAATTGTTCAATTCCTCTTTTAACAATTTCCGGGATTCTGTAGACTTGTATTTGTACTCGCTTTACTTTTTTTTGTTCAATAAAATTATTAACATTAATTCCAGACCAAGAGTTTTGAAATCTTTTAAAAATAATCTCATTTGGACCTGTGGATTAACCCATATTTTTCTTCGACAGCGCTTCTAAGAAAAATCTCATATATGTAATGCCTGCAAGGTAAATACAGAAGATCTTTTTCTAACATATTTTCTATCAAAATGCACGCTCTTTTCAAATGCCCAGTATTTGTTGCTGTCGTATCAAAAACTAACGCTTTCACGCAATCTTGAAGACCCCATTCAAAAATGTATTCGTAAACAGCAGATGCTTGTTTTCTTCCGGACCTGGATTCTAATGCAGGTACTCCAAGGAGATGCTCAGTATCGTCGCTTGAAACTATTACAGGAAATCTTTCAACTGTGTGTCTACCTGTTAGCGTTTGAAGCAGTTTACCGTCCCAATGCACGGCAAAAGCTTGCAATTCAATCTCCTTAAATTGCTTTATGAAGTACAGTTGCCCTTTCTTTGCGTATTCTTTCTCTTGAATTGTGATGACCAAATCTTAAACATCATGACCCAATGCCTCTGAAACAGCAATTATGATATAAATTGCATCTCTGACACTGACCTTGTATTTATCTAAGGTCGTGGCAAGCTTAGAATTCATTATCTCTCCACGTCCCCTTTTCCTTTTTGGCACTGGTGATGCAAGTTCCATATCTACTAGAAAAGGGTGCTCTTCTTCAGGAATATCATTGGTGGATTTTCCGGCAAAGGTGCTGGATTTAACAATTCCTCTAAGCTGCTGTCTGAAGTTGATGACATCAATTCAACAGTTTTTTCTGAAATAAAAAATAATTTTTTTTGTTAATATGGATTATTTTTATCCATATCAGAGTGTATAAAAATGGAAAAAATCGGTATTAATAATTATTTAAATCAAGGTTGTCCATATTATAGTACTATATAGTATTACACTTTTAGAGTATTTAAATTTAAAAAACTTGCATATTACTTACTAATTTGTTCAATATCACGATTGCAACGCTTTTCTATCCAAAACTTTCTCTTCTCCTTCTTTATCTATTAAGTGCATCATAATCAATTCCATACATGAACCCTGGTCATATTTTTAACATTTGATTAATTAGAAACAGCTTATCTTCTTTAATAATTATTATTTACAAAGCGTTTGCATGGGATATGTCAAAAAGATCAAGTTTCGATTGAAAACCTATCTCTTTTTCCTTATGAGATTCCGTTGTTTTTCCAGCGTGTTTTTGTATCTGCCTCCATTATTGGTACAAAGCTTCTAATTTTGGAATGCAGTTTCACAGCCTTAGTCGAAATTCTTACTTTTTCTCAGAAAATTATCACTTCCTGCAAAGTAAATCTTGCACATTCACGTAAGGTTAACTTTACCACACGAAGATTAAAAAATAGTACACCTAATACTTGTTTATTTAATGGTAATTTGCTTCCAGTTATTTTATTTGAATATTATCTATGTAAATATATATTTTTCACGTAAATGAAAGGAAGACATAGTGAAATTAAAATTATCTTTCAACCGACCACATTCAGAAAGAGAACTGCGGTCTTTGAAAATAGCATCTTCTCATATACAGTTGTTGAGTTTTAACCTTGAACTGCTGGGGCTGCGTACTCCACGGTGGCTAACAGACTGTACAAATGCGCATACTAGTTCAAGGACAAGCAAAAGCAGTCAGTTCTGTAGGGGAATTGTGAGCAACCCCACGGTGCCTAATTAAAAAAAATATATATTTTAATGTTTTGTGTAAGTTGATGGCATGAATGTTGTGTTTGTGGTAGTAGCAGAGAATATCTCGGTTGTATTCGTGGCGTTATATTTTATGATTTCTTTCTAATACCGTTATTATTATTATTATTATTATTAGCACCGCGTCTTACTACCCGTTCGGGTTATACGCTCTTACGCTAATGTGTAATGGTAGGGTGATTGTGAGATGAAATGGAGGACCTACAATTTAACGTGGAATCTGAACCACGGTGGAGGCCTGGCATTCCTCACATTCACAAGCTGTCTTGTCAGAGGTGAAGGAAAATACCGTTAGTCGCAGGAAAAAAAATAATAACCAATAGTATATGCTGCTTGCTTAGAGCTATAACTTTTGTTTGGCATATATTATAATGTAATCAATAACTTGGGAAATAGTACATTAAAATCGACTTTTTTTGCTCTTAAATGATTATTTAAATTTTTAAGGGCCCAGCAGCACCTTTTCCCTCTATCCAATTGAGCTGAAATTTTACACAGTTTTTTTTAAATGATTAGAACCGATCTGGGGGTTGGCGTGAAAAAAAGCTTGATTTTATTTCACTAAAAGTAAATAAGAGCCATTCTAAGGTTACATACTGAAGAATTACATGACCTGTGCTTATCACAAGACATTGTTAGGATAATCAAGTCTTGTAGATTACGGTGGGAAGGACTTGCCGCGTGAAGGGGAGAATCTAGAACCATGTTCAACATATTGACTGGTAAACCCAATGGGAGTAGACCATTTAAAATACATAGACGCAGATGGGAGTTCAACATTAGAGTCAATCTCAAAGAAATAATGTAATGAGGTGGACTGAATAGAACTAGCTCAATAAAGGATAGGGGGTAGTGAGGTGGACTGGATAGAACTATCTCAAGATAGGGATAGGGTGTGATGAGGAAGACTGGATAAAACTAGCTCAATATAGGGATAGGGGGTAATGAGGTGGACTGGATAGAACTATCTCAAGATAGGGATAGGGTGTAATGAGGAAGACTGGATATAACTAGCTCAATATAGGGAATATAGTGTAATGAGGAAGACTGGATATAACTAGCTCAATATAGGGATATAGTGTAATAAGATGAACTGGATAGAACTTGCTCAATAAAAGGATAGGGAGTAATGAGGTGGACTGGATAGAACTATCTCAAGATAGGGATAGGGTGTAATGAGGAAGACTGGATATAACTAGCTCAATATAGGGATAGGGGGTAATGAGGAAGACTGGATAGAACTAGCTCAATATAGGGATATAGTGTAATAAGATGAACTGGATAGAACTTGCTTAATAAAAGGATAGAGAGTAATGAGGTGGACTGGATAGAACTATCTCAAGATAGGGATAGGGTGTAATGAGGAAGACTGGATATAACTAGCTCAATATAGGGATAGGGGGTAATGGAGTGGACTGGATAGAACTAGCTCAATAAAAGGTTAGGGGTAATGAGGTGGATTGGTTAGAACTAGCTCAATATAGGAATAGGTGGTAATGAGGTGGACTGGATATATATGTATATATACACATGGTAAAATATATATGCATATATATTTACCGTTTTTAAGTTGAAAACTTTGAGAAATCTTCTTTAAGTTAATTTTAATCATAAATATCTTTATCATTAAATAAAACCGTGAATTGTTAATTATAATATTTATTTTTTCCCATTTTTTAGTGAGAATAGTGGCATTGTTTTTCAATTATTGCAAATCTCTTCAATATCTGGCTTAATAAGAAACACCTGAAATCTCATGTCTTTTCTGCATTCGATTTTATTCTTAAGTCATCAACGCGAGGGTTGATTTATTGGGATTTCTATCTATCCGAAGCTGGGCATGTACTCAGCCGTTCAGGTGATTATTGCTGCCTGCACCACCTGGTAGAAATCCCTTGTACAAGGGAAGTACAGAAAGTTTGGTAATCCCCCGTTGCCTTCCACACTGAATTTCTATGAGCGAGAGCAAAAGGACCTACTATTTTTTCCAGAAAATGTATTTGTATTTACCTTCCAGGGTTGTTTTACATGCCACAATCGACATGGGACAGATGGCTTTACTTCCCCTCCAAAGAAAGTTGTGCTACGGATTTATATCGCTCAAGAAATATCCGTCAACCTCGGCTAGGTTTGAACCCATGAAATGGGGTCACTTTACTTCAATACCACTAAGTTTGATCTGCATTCAATATATTTCATTAAATTGTTTTGTTTGAAGTTTATTTTATAAATCAAGCCCCAAAAATATTCTAAAGTTTCAAGGAGGCTCTGATAAATGCTGCTCTAAGCCAACAGATTATATTAGCCCATGACTTGGTGCAGATAAATTCAACTCTAGAAGGCACGTCACCCATTTCCCAGGATATTTATCTACAACCGTGAATAAGGCAGTTCCAATTTTCCAAACGATACATTTATTTATTATATATTTATATTGTTATTTATAAACTCTAGGGCAACTAACTATATTATTATTTTTTTACTATGGAAACCATAGATGGATGTTCATGGTATATTATGAGTGTTTTTAGTTAAATAAAGTGCAAGGTAATTAATTAATTACAAAATCAGATTTTTTAGAAATTAAATTATATAATTAATGTATATTTATACAGCATACGTATAAATATGACCACCTATGTGGTCCAGTGGTAAGAGCTCCTGGCTAGAGGTCCAGAGGTCCCGAGTTCAATCACTGGCGCTCCCAAAATTTATATGTGAAACGGGACGAAACTTAGCCTCGTGAACACAATTGAGGAGCTACTGGAATAAAGAAATAGTAGCTCCGGCTTAGAAAACTGAGATTAACATTGGGATGGCTTGTTGTGCTGAATATTCTACCGAAGAGCGTGGGTACATAAGAGCGCAAGTGAAAAGTGGGTACAAAAGAGCGCAAATTATTGAGGTATAAAATAGCGCAGTACATACGAGTGCAATTACCATGGCTCCAGGGGACCAACCACAGTAATGTCAGCCATTTATATTGGAACCACTCAAATTTTAGTCTAAATTATATACAAAGATCTAATATTTATAGTTCAGGGATTTTTTTAAAAGTTTTTTGTTTGTTTTTATTTGACAAAATTTTTATTTTGTAAATTGTTGGTTTTTGTTTTATTTATTTTTTGCTAAATTATACACAATTATTATTTACAGTTCATAAAAAGTATTTGTTTCATTTGAAACCGTCAATCATTGTCAGGTTGAATAGTCGACTGCGATTCCTTGTCTTCTTGTTACAGTTTTTGAATGTAGGCCAGGTTTGTTAGGCATGCTTTTAAGGTCACCATTTTCATCAAATTTTCTTAAATTATTTTCCAACCTCTCGTCAATCTTGATTTCATTGTTCTTTCTTCTTTTTCCTTCTAGATTTATTTTCAGTCTGTCGAAGGTATGGCCATGGTATTCTGCATCTTTCTTCAGCATCTTGACTAAGGAATATATGTCGGGGTGAGCTTCGCCTAGTAGAGTGCTTAGTCTGTTGTTCCGACCCTCTGCTACGTTATTCATTCGTTGATTTTCTCCGTACGTGCTCCGCATCTCTGTTTTCAAACCACTGCTCAACGGAGTAGTCGTTCCACATCTGTAGTCTTTCATCTACTGGCGATTCCTCCTGGGTCGCCAACCATCCATCGTCCAATACTTCAGGAGACAAATGTGCTAATGCTGCACACATTCGCACGTGTAGTCTGATACTCTCGTTTTCTTTATTCAAGTATTCTTGAGCTAGGCCTAACTCCCGGACTTTCCTCCAAAGGCTTCGGGTGAAGTGATATGGGCAGCCGACTATCTTCACTGTAGTAAACACGATCTTTAAAGATTGAATAGCTGCTTGTTCGAAGTCCACCATCATGATTGACTCAAGGTTATATCTGGGTAAGCAATCCTTAACTGCCGTAAAATGTCGAGTGTATGTTTCCTTTATTTGGCAGGAATTCGTAGGCTACTGGAATGACGTTGGTCTCCTATATCGAACTTCCGAGATCAGCGAGAATAACATAAATCTAGCAGTACTGCTTAAGACGCGTTTATATTTAACACAACATGTTGGCCAACTCAATCCCAACAAGTTGTGTTACAATATAAACGCATTCCCAACTTGTTGGGGATGTTGGCCAAAATGTTGGTGTTGTGAGAGCCGGTCAGAGCCAACAAGTCGTGTTGGATCATTTTTTGTAGATAATAAACGACCAACCCAACATGTTGGCTGAGTTGGGAGGTTCTGCGCATATACTATCGAGTCGAGTTAGTCTCTAGCCTTGGCGACGCACGTGTTTTGTGACTATACATGAATCCCATAGTCATTTCCAGTTGCTATTATATGCAATGTTGTAGAAAGTTTTTCTCCCAGACACACAACATTTTCCCTCTCTATTTCCCATGTACGCACCTCCAATTCGACGTTTAGCCAAAAAACATCGAACTCCCACCATTTCTTACATTTTGTTTTTTCTTCAAGAGTACACTTCCTGTAATCACAATAAATGAAGAAACTGCAAGTAATATGTCGTTATCCATGGCTAAAAATGTGTAGACTTATTAAAAACTAGTAGAGGACGCAGGATGTTCGTCCAACAAGTTGGCGACAATAAACAGAGCATACTTTTCCTAATTTGTTGCCTCCCAACATGTTGGTCCAACTTGTTACATAACAAGTGTAACAAGTGGAGCTTAACTACAACTCTTGAATGTGCCATCCGTGAAACATTCTGAGGCTGTAGATAGTGCTTGCTTCCCCTTTTCACTGGCGAACACTAGAATTCTATCTCCAGGTCCTCGAACATCGTCATACAATATTAATTCAAACCCATAATTCATTTTTAATTCATCTGGTGGTATGTTGATGTTTTGAGAAGTCGTGGTGTCTTGCAGTGAGCCTTGAGTTTTTCTAAGAACACGGTGAAGATTCTTCTTTATGCTAGATTGAGTAGCCATTTCAATGACAAATTTGTATCCTAGATTGAACAGCTGTCCAACTTCGTCCTTGAAAATATTTGAAATTTGACTGTCCTCTTTCTTCGCCCGCTTCTTTGCGTTTGATAAAGACTTCTTCACTTCATTCGATGCAACATCTGGAATACAGTCTTGGGGTGATTCACTCAACACCTCGTTGTTGTTGTTGTTGTTGCGACTAGACATTCATTCCTTGCTCTTGTTCACACACCTCCAGTGAGTTATGTTTTCCTTCCTTATTGATACGGTTGATTATGTAACGGTGGCCAATGTAGACAGCAGAAGGCTTCCCCTTATGAGTTTCCAAAATAATCCATGCCAGTAACTTGAAAGCCACGTTAAGGCCACTTGCGCGATCTGTAAAATTGTTACCAAGTTAAACACAGCAGTCACGAACACTTTTGCTATTCTGGATAAGAAAGAGGGCACTATAAGTTCACGAAACATTTGCGATGTTCTGTACAAATGTACACTTGCGCTGTTTTGTACCGACTCTATTTTGTGACAACGAGGTTGCGCTGTTTTTTTACCCGTGCTCTTCGGGGCCGCAACCGTTCTGCTGACCACATGACACCCTCTATCTGAAAATGTTGGCTCTATCATCGATAACGGTGGTGGCCGCTCAGTCAGTATAACTCGCTTGCGGTCTCACCCCATGAAGTTATATATATTAAAAAAAATTACTGTTATGTTTAAAAACAACGGTTTTATTTATTTAGATGGCTATTTAAATTAAATTAAACACAATTTCTCAAAGTTTTAAATTCTATTACGATAAACATCGATGGATAGAACACAGTTAAACAAAATTCACAGCTCAAGACCTCCAACTATTATGATTTTTTTCAAAACTATTTTCAATGATGATTATTTGTATTATAAAATAAATTGTAATATGCCCTTCTAAAGATCTTACAAATAAATGCAAATTAAGTCATGTTTATTTATGAACTGTAGAGCTACAGTCTATATTACTTATTTTTGCAGTGACAACTATAGACGGATGTTCGTGGGTTGTTATGAGCGTGGATAATAGGTTCTTTAATAAAAAAATGTGTACGGTAATTCGTTGAAAAACCAGTTTTTTCTGCAGAAGCTGAGTTTTACAAGAGCATAATTAATGTATTTAAATATATTTTGGCGTATAGCTCGTGTATACTGGTACACACTGATAAAAAAAAGTCTTTAATGTGGTGTATTAACTTTGTTGTTCGTAACAAATCGTTTGATTTATGCAAGTTCTTATTTAAGTTGTTTTTTATTTTTATGGAGAGAAAAAAAACACTTCAGTGGCCCCATGGCCTAAGGTGCTACTCTCTCAGTAGACTATATTGACTAGATTAAAATCTTGGTCAGGTGTACTAAGAGTGTTTTTTTTCAAAATTGTTTTTTACTCGCCCTCCTTTTAAATACGGGTACACTTCCTCTAATTATAAACCTCCTTATTCCTAACTTTGAAAAAAAAACCATAAATTCTTAAATAATTCTAAAAAATAGTCCTATGATGCCACGAAATTATTATATTTTTCTTGGAGCAGATTTTTTTACAAACATTATTTTTTTATAAATCCTCTACAACATAGTCTATTTGGCTTAGTCACGAGAATGTCATGTAGGAATGTTCCTGCCTAGATGTAAAGTAAAAAATTCCGTAGTAGCATATGTCTATCTAGAATAAGAAACAGAAAATATGAATATTTAAAAAGCAAGTCAATGATTTCAAGGAACAAAAAGTATAGTTACTGTGTAAACTCGTCGGAGGAAGAGGGGAAGTGTTATAAATAGATAAACAAGAGTCCTCGCAGGGTGAACTGCTAATTTCTTTCCCTATCTTGCTATTTAGTACATTGGCATCTATGTGTGATAGCGCTTAGAGTGCTTAGGTGCGCAAAAGATAAGATGCAACCCACTTCGCAAATTAGCCTCAATATATTCAAGTAGACAACGTCATTAATTAGGATTGGGTTAGGTTAGGATTTTCATTGGTTTTACCCCGTTATATTTACTATAATCATCTCCTCATCTCAACGGGACATGGAAAGAGCCTCCACGCAAAGGGTGTACGATTAGTACATTCGGGCGTCCCTTAGACAGCGGTACATTAGTACTGATTAATCTTTCCGAAAACTGAGCAACAAATCGATATAGCCCAGTCCCGCCATTTAGTTATTATTATTTTTAGCACCAAGTCTTACTACCTCTTCAGGTTATACGCACATGTACTAATTACGCTATTGAGCTGCAGATGAGGAAGGTTGAGTTTAGATTAAGTGTACCCACATTTGCATGTAGGGAGAACGGAAAAGCGTTTTGGAAAAACCACCTTCAGTGTACCCGAAATATAGCCAAACCCTTAGCTCCCTGTTTTCGGCACTAAGGCTCTCTAACACGAGATTGATACCGTAGACAATGTGGTAACCGAAGCCGGTATTAAATTATTATAAAAGATATACCAAACATCGCGTTCATCCCTTCAACCAATGATGAATTGTAAAGAGATTTATGACCTTTAGTTGATCTACATCACTTCTAAGAGATAAGCTGGACCCTGTCGAGACAAAGAAACTTCTTTATTTAGTTTCATTTGCGACTGAGTCACAGAGGTGTTAGTGTCTTTTTATAGAAAAATTAAAGGTTTAAATTGCCTTTTGCATATTTATTAGTTGCGTTTATCTGTTACTATAGTAATAATTAATAAAATAAATTTATTTTAAACCATGCGCATTTTTTGTTTTGGAGATGTCACTCCAGAGCTCAAGCTATAATACGTGGTCAATTAATTGTGTTTGATTAATTTTTTTAATTCATACATATCAATATTGATGACTAATATTGCAACATTGCTGCGTCGAGAGACGGAAAACACGGTTTTTGGTAAGTTTTGGAACATTCTTTTATTGATGATCGTATATGATTATTATTTATTATTATTTTAAGAATTTTAAGAGTAAAAGAACGTGACTCGATGTATGGATGTTGTTGAAGAGAAGGGAGTATGCGAGGATAGGGAAGTGGAGAAAGTTAGTGAGGATGGATTAAGTACGGAGTTGTTTTTTTACTATTATTACATTTTCTTGCCTACTCCGTAAGGGATCGGTGATTATGTATGTATGTGTGTACGTATGTTTGTATGTGTGTTTACATGTGTATGTACGTGTGTGGGTGTTTATTATCTTTGGTAAACTATTTCTGGCATTTTCAGTGAACTTTGTTATACTTACTAGGAAAGAATGTTCACTAAATATATAATATTGTTGAACTAATGTAAAAATAAGTGATATTAGTAATAAATCAATGCCACGGTATTTGACAGTGTGATTGATGGTGGTAGCGAAATAAGACAAAAAGGGCATACTGATTTATTTGTTATTTCTAGGTGGCTTATCGAATATTTAGTCAAGTAAATGATTATCAAACTGAAAGAAAAATATAAAATGGGCCTATAGCCAGGCTAAAATTGATCCACAAATTAAATTTCGACGAAATTGGCTGTCAAATTGGCACTAAATAAACTACTTAAACCCTATATTATCTTATTGTTGTTTGAATTAATTTAAATTCTTACCTTTTATTAGCTAAATTCAAATTATTCAAGGTAATTATGGGGCTGTCCTTAAAAAAACTTATGGATTTTTGTGGGGGAAGGAGTTTCAGTATTTTCTTACGTTTTCTGTCGGGGATGGAGGGTGGGGTGAGGGGGTCAGAATCCATATTAAATAAGGTTTTTCATCAATGTTTATAGTTAGACACAATAAAATATTAAAAATTTGATATTTTGATATTTTTTTCCAATTATTGATTAACCCCAATTTGAACACTAAATTTCACCTTTTTATATAAATAATTGAAATGCAGATCTCATGTCTTACAGAAATTCTTCATCACAATACACACGCCAACTGACTTTTAGTTTTAATAATAAAAATGATAAAATATTTAAAAAAATTTAAGGATTAAAATAATATTATCTGCCCAAATCGTAAGAGATTGCGCAAGCTAGGGGGAGGGGGAGAGATTTGACATAAAATATTGCGATTCCTTATGGGGAGAGGGGATATAAAATCATGGTTTACACCTTACGTAATTTAAAGATGAACTTTATAGTAATTGATTAGTATTTGATACCTAGAAGAATAGTCGATATAAATAATTCAACATTAATCTCGTTAAAAAAAATTAAATAATTTATTTTCACAAACTTGCTTCTGAATAATTGAAATTAGATCCAGTAGATTTTCTAGTTGTAGTATATATAACATGCCTGATATGAAAATTAGACTGTAGTAGCTATTATATCTGCCAGAAAAGTCATCTACCACGAAAATTGAATAGTAGTAATTATTCTTCCTTCCCGATAATCTTTATATCAACGTTGGCCAGCAAATTATACTACTAAAAAGCCACATGGCTGACTCACTCACTGACATTAATGTTTACTCAGTTACAGATGAGCTGGAAAATTGAAATTTGGCAAATTTATAGCTTCTAGCTTGTAACTGACGGGAAAATTACTTTAACCCTCGAAAAAAATTCCAAATGTCGGAGCAACTTTAAAGTTAGTGTAAACCTTCCATAGGAGGTTTCTTTGTGGCTAAACGGAAAGACCTACCAAAAAACGGATCTGGGATTACATTAGTTTACATCCACTTGCAAAGAAAACCCACTGTGGGTTTGGGGGATCCACCCCCAATGAGCAAAGCGAGTGTGTGTGTATATATATACACACACGTTCATACAAATAACTACATCTTTGGCTTAAAATATTCCCTTAGAAGGCTCCCCTCACCCTCCTTTAAGTTGAGCGATCCCCTTTCTCCCCTTTCCAAAGAGCCTTAAGGGGGCGTTCAAATATCACTGTACGTAAGCACATTTTTGAACTCCTGCTTCCCTTTGTAAGCAAATACAAGCAAACACCACCCCCTCTAACCCATCTTGATTACGTGATATTTGAAGTATCTTTTTATTGTTCACAGGAATAACTATTTTTTTTATGCAATTTTAAATTTCTGGTAAGTATTTAAAAAAAAAGTGTAAATCAATGGTGGGCAATAATCAACAATAAACACTGCGGTGGTATTAATTTAAATTTATTGTACAAAACAGGTAGAATTAAAAAAAGTTAAAAAACTATAAATTGTTAAATTTTAATTTAAACTTAATTGAAACTATAAAAAAGTACTGTTAGTAAATAAAATTATTATTTTAGTTATAATAAACTGTCAAGCACTTTTAATCTGATGACCAAGTTCCTTGAAGCCAAGTGTCCACACTTTTAATTATTACGTGTCCGTTTGGGGTGGCTGGATCACTGCCCCATTCTTTACCTTCTCTCTTTATCTTACGTAAGCATTGTTCTGACTCCCCTCTCACCTTGCCAGCCAAAATAAGAAAAGCTCAAACCTCCTTGTCTTCCTAAGGTGCTTACGTAATATTTGAACGACCCATTACGGATACTCAGGTAATAATAATAATAATAATTTCCTCGCAAATGAAAGGGCAATGCTTTGATGAAAATCAGTTTAAACTTCTCAGCTAAAATTAAAAATCATAAAAACCTGGTTTTCTATCATTCTAACTAACTAACTAACTAACTAACTAACAAACTAACATTTGTCAAATGTATATGAAAAAAAAGAAATCTCGAAAATTCTTTCCACCCATCAAATTTTACTTTCTCACTTTCTTACAGTTAGAGAAAGTATTGTGATCGTCAAAAAAAATCAAACTCAAGATTTTGATGAATCTTGATGTTTCATGACCCCCCGAATCCAAAAACGTGGTTTTTGACTTTCCGTCTGTCTGTCTGTTTGTACCTCCAACTAGAGCCTAAACTATTTTACCGATCATGCTAAAACTTGGTAGCTAAGGTTTTCATAGGGTTGCCCCGAGGGGTTTTGGGATTTGATATCTAACCTTAAAATTAAGGGTAGTTTACTGAAGGGCAAAAAGATAAAAAGTCGATTTTCTCAAAATCGACTCTAACAATTTTGATAAAAATTGTGTTGGTTTTGTTGGTTTATAATATAATATAATATATAAATATAATAATAGGTGTTGATTTAGATTATAAATAAACTATTTTCATTTTACCATGAAAATGAATTTTATGGTACTTTACAGAAGCAGAAACTTCCGTATCTCCGCAACTATTTGAGATACTAAATAACTAATCATTGCAAAATTGTAGTATTATTAAAAATAAAAAAAATTGTATATGAAATATATTTTTATAAAGCCAACAATTTCTGAGATATTGGCAAATATACTAATACTGTACAATGTTGTGAGCTTTAACTGTAAAGAGATACTACTTAAGTTTTAATGCAATAATTTTCCAATGCCATAGGGTAATTAAATATAAGTAAGTCTATAAAAGTTTAATTTGTTTTTCCTTAATTCTCTTAGGAGAAATGTTTGTACAAAAAATATCTATATCCATTTTAGACTCAATAGCCAATATTTACATTTTTATTGGTCAAGATTTATAAATGAGGAATTTAATAGCAATGCGATGGAATGAAGATCTGCAACACCTAATAAAATGTAGAAAATCTTAACCAAAAGTTGAAATTTTAATACGAAGTGTTGACCCTTATGGACCCAACATTGATCTTTTTTTATCGGTCCAAACATACAAATGAGGACATTAATTCTTTAAAAACAAAATTATTAAATTTAAAACTGGGACTAAAAAAAAGTTTTAAATAAATATAGTGCAATTTATGCTTGGGTTTGCTAGTGTATATTATTTCGTTTCACATATATTACGAGTTTTGAGTAAATATCTCCATTTTTTAACAATAGAGTGAGAAAGTCCGTGCAGGGTACCGTATAATTTTTTTATATTATTGACATCAGTTAAATAAAATTATATTATAATAATTATCCAATAATAACATGCAGCATTAAAAAACGATAGATAGATCAAGGTAACACACACACACACAATAGAAATACCCCAACTTTCAAAGACCTTAAACAAACAAAAAATGATAAATGAATAAGACAATCGTCAATATATCAATTTTTTCATCTGGAGAAACATGTATTAATTATTTAGTTTTTGTCAAATGTTGGATAAAATATGTTTACCCTATTTTTGTTTTTATTTTCTTTCTACCTTAAATCTAGCAGATGATAAAACGAAAAGGCATTTATTTAAATCTAGGGTTATGAAAATGATAATCAAATTTGGCGCTTCAACCATATATCGATTAGTTAAATATGTATACAAACACTGATACATATAGTGGTAGGGATATTTACAATTCTGAAATCTAGTGAAGATATTAAAAACTTTTTTTATTTTATTAATTTTTTTTCCTAATGCAAAATCAATTTAATTAAACTATTGCATAATAAACATAAATTTCGTTTAGAAATACGAGAAAATTTTGAATTTTTTTATTTAAATAATGCTTTTATTGTTTTATATCGTGGACAGAAAAATACGTAAAAGTGAATGCTTTAAAATGATAACAAGTTTAATGTTCTTTCAAATAGGATCACGCCCACTTTGGTGGACGCATGGTCTTAGGCGCTACTCTCGCAGTATACTAGACAGCTGATGACGGGGAGATAGAAGTTCAATTCTCGGTCAGATATACTGAGGGTGGGATTTTCAAAATTGTCTTTCACTCTCCCTCTATGAAAATGTGGGTACACCTCCTCCAAAATATAACCTTCCTTATACCTAAAACTATTAGCGCGATTATTACATAAGCGTATAACTCTAACGGGTAGTAAGACACGTTGCTAAAAAAAAAAGGATTTATTACATGTGAGAACACGGTTCGCGAGAAATATATGGGGTATTTCCTTTATGTATGTTAACCACTAATTGGCAGAAGGGGAGAGCCAAATATTGGAATAGGTTTTAAGAATCCATTCATTTTGATTACAGTGTAGTCTGACGAATTCTTATCAAATCTGTTAACGTTCCAATTACAGTTCCCAGCTGAGTTGAACTCCGAACGCTAATATGCTGGCGGTCTGCCAGAGCTTAAGGCTATCTCTGTAGGGTGGTCGCCCACCGCAAGAGAAACCATTCTTGAAGATAATCATAGGGCAGCTACTGCGCATGACGTCAATCAGAGGTTATTCTTCCTGTTGTCATTTTAGTTGGCATCTTTTGAAGCAGGTCAGCGCACCGTAAGACACCAATATGAAGTTCCCAATCAAAGCGGGTTAGATGAATGATTAATTAAGAGGTTGAGGAGAGGTTTAATGTTAAGTGCTGTCAATAAATCACTTACTTATTGGGTGCTCCACGTCTTACTACTCATTCGGGCTATCCACATATATACCTGGTAATATTTTTAAAACTTTAGAACGCAGTTTAATAAAAGTCTTTTTAGATTCATATTCGAGAAAATAGGAGGGTGTGAATTACATTTAAAGGGTGGCTAATTTATTTAATGGGGGAGGGCATGACCTCCCTACCCTTAGATCCCATTCCTTGTTTTCTCTGTCAATAATTTGGAGTAGTCATATCCACAGTTTTCGGAAATAATTTTGAGAAAATATCCAACAGTTTTTTTATTTATTTTGATGCCCCTAGAAGCTAGAGTAATACCTAAGGAAATTTTTGAAATATTGATGCTTCTAAGAGCTATATTAAATAGTCCTCACCCAGATTTTTTTAAATTTAGATTTCCTAAATGTTAATTGAAGGGATCGTCTCCCAAAAACTTCTATATATTAGGATCTTTGTAGAAGCTATTTGGATTGCTCCTAGCCTAAAATTTCTCGAAAATTAGACGCCTCTAAAATCTATTTGAAGTGGTCTTAGCCCAGCAATATTTTAAAACTGGAATCTTCTTAGAAACTATTTGGAATGGTTCTTTTCTATATATTTTTTGAAAAATATATGCCTCTATAAGCTATTTGAAGTGGTCTTTTTCGTCAAATATTTGAAAATTAAATCCTTATTGAAATTATTTGGAGTTTTATATAAGGCCACTTTCAGTTTCATACTCGATAGTATCCGAGGATTTGACTTGTGTCTGAGTTATAGGGGGTACTTATTCCAAGAGGGGAGGTAAATTCTTTCCATGGGTGGGGGCTACGACCTCCCTGCCTCCGCCAATTCTACCACCACTGAATGAGGTTGTGACGAGGAAGGTAGAATAGTACCTTGTTCCTCCATGTTATTATCGTTACTACAGTCTTACTAGTAGTTCTGTAAACAGTAGACCTCCCTCCATGTTATTATCGTTACTACAGTCTTACTAGTAGTTCTGTGAACATTAGACCTCCCTCCATGTTATTATCGTTACTACAGTCTTACTAGTAGTTCTGTGAACAGTAGACCTTCCTCAATTTTATTATCGTTACTACAGTCTTACTAGTAGTTCTGTGAACAGAAGACCTCTCTCCATGTTATTTTCGTCAATACAGTCTTACTAGTAGTTCTGTGAACAGTAGACCTCTCTCCCTCATTATCGTTACTACAGTCTTACTAGTAGTTCTGTGAACAGTAGACCTCTTTCCCTCATTATCGTTACTACAGTCTTACTAGTAGTTCTGTAAAGAGTAGACCTCTTTCCCTCATTATCGTTACTACAGTCTTACTAGTAGTTCTGTGAGCATTAGACCTTCCTCCATGTTATTATCGTTACTAATCTTACTAGTAGTTCTGTAAACAGTAGACCTCACACCCTCCATGTTCTTATCGTTTTACAGTTTTAAGATATCTCTTTGGATCTCAAGTTGAAATATTTCCTATAAATTATTCTTGGTTTTAAAATTTATACTTACATTATCTCGACTCCTCGGAGAGTGATATATTGTGATCGTAAAGAAAAATAGTTTGATAAATTTCGACGTTTCATGATTTCATTAAACCGAAAAAGTGGTTTTCACGATGTCGTCTGTATCTCTTATTAGAACTGAAACCATTTAAACGATTGGAATAAAACTTTATTTATAGTGTTTACATAAGTTTGTCACGAGTAGTTTTTGGAATTAGATATATAACCCCAGAATTAAGGGTAGTTTACTAAAGAATAAAATGTGAGAAATAAAATCGATTTTCTCAAAATCCGCTCAAAAGTTTTTGTTTTAACTTTGTATCCAATCACTGTTTAACATATCAAACAAAATGACAATTCTTATTTTCCAATGAAAATGACTTTTAAGATTAGGTCTACTTTATATTAGCAGAAGTTTCAAATTTTAATTATATCTCCTCAATTATTTGAGATACAAAATAACTTAGCTGTGTAAAGTTGTTGTACTTTTAAAAATAAAAATCTATTACCATACATATATATTTTATAAAACCAATAGTGTTTTCGCTATAAATAAATATTTATATATTATTCGGATCTTAAAAATGTGAAATTTTTATGCATTTGGGTGTTAATATTTTCTCAATTTTTTCTATTTCATTTATGTTATTTGTTGGAATGTTTCTGCAATAATGTATATTAATTCTTTTAGTAAATTTTACTAGTTTAAGTAACGTTCTCTAGTTTTAATTAAAACAGAGATAAATACTGTTTGGTTCACCGTACCATTTATTTTCTTAGGTGATTAAGTTATACAGAAAAAAACAATTAATACTATATTTAATATTACATTAAATGAATATAGAATAACTACTGTTCACGTGGTTTAATACACCCGTCTCACAAAATATGTCAACATTTTAGAGGTAGTTCCGCTAGAGGTGCTCGATTGATTGTATTGGATTTTAAATTTAACTCAATTGATAAGAGCTAAAAAACAAAAAACCCTTCGAGTAGCTGCCATATTCTAACGGATAACCTTACTGAAAAAAATTATCTTTACCTAAATGATTTGGCCTAGGCCACAGACAAGTAATAAACAGACTTTCAACCCTACGGGGTTTTTGCTGCGCTCCTTTTGAGAGCTTGAGTCCTTAGTGTCACTGCTAGCCGCAGCGATCCTAGTGTTAAAGGATTCAAGCTGCCAAAAGGAGCGCGACCATTTTAACCTGGAGGTTGAGTGTCTGGGTGTATTATTTGTCTGTATCCTAGGTTCAAAGAATGTCTCCGCCAAATTTAAATAAAATAGGTCCTCGCATTTGACAGTTATAATGGAACAAAATCTAGACCCGCTTCTGTGGCCGCGTTGGATAGGGTTTCACTATCGCAACAGGCTAGGCTACCGATGACTGAGAGATCGAGGTTTGAATCCTGATTGGGTGTGCAGAGGGTGGTTTTCCCAAAATGGTTTCACACTTTTCCTCCACGCAAATGCAGGTACACTTCCTCTAAATTCATCCGCCATCACCCCTAATACAGCATCATAATTAGTACATATGCAGATAAACCTGATCAGGTAGTAATACACCGTAATAAAAGATCTTGCTTGAAGGACATATATGAAATGTCAAATGATCATGTAATAACAAAACCTCACTGCTTGGTCAATAATAATAAAAATAAAATGTTATGAATACTAACCACAAAAAGGTGTATTTGTATTTTCTATCAGGAGTTATAGGTTTTCATTAGTTAGTTAATCAAGGCAGGTAAGCTCTTTGTTAAAAATATAATTATTGAAATCTCTGGATATCTTAAACAAACAGAGACACTTGTAAACCCATACAGACAAGTTGATACATAACCACCACGTAACTTTACAAATTAACATAAAAAACACTATCTGTAACCAAGAAATTCTGGTTTCTCAACATTCATAGTTGATCTAGACAAGGAAAATACTACGATTACTAGTAGTGACCTTCAACAACTATCTTTAATTGCTTCCTATTTATTACAGTGGTTTATATAGAATAATTTTTCTACAACTCTACTATGGGAAACAGTTTTTTCTTATCTTATTTTAGCTTTATTGATTTGAATTTTTCGTATTTAATTTTCACTCTATAAAAATTATGATTTTTCAGCACATGACTTGACAGTCCAACTTAAACTAGGATAGTACTTATAATTTACTAGTTTTGAACCGAATAAAAATGGTTGACTTACTTTAAACTCAAGCAGAAACATGTCGGTTTTGGGAAGTCAAAATATATCTTTCAAGATTAAGAGCGTGCATCATAGCAGGCCCAGCTCAGCTCGCGGCTCGCGCGAGGTTTGGGAGTAAAAGGGAAAAGAAAAGATTTACAATATGACAGAAATGGATGCAGTCCATTCGTATTGAATGATTATTCTACATTTTCCGCAGTGACGATGGGGGACAGAGCGACAAAGTTTCTTATTAATAACTACAGTATGTCCCTATTATGACAGAATGAAGATTCGTGTACAATGCTCATCTGTGAAGCCATTCTAAAATGGTCAGAACGCGCCTTTTCAATGCAGTTTTTATCCACATATAACTTTAATATTTCAACTATATTCAATCAGTATTAGGAACTTCTATAAATTATTTATCTCAATTAATGTTTAATAAGAAATGATCCACGTGCAATAGTGTTCATGTAAATTTACGATTTCTAGCCAACTGTATCAATGAGTTGATTGGCATCTGATGCACGCTCTTAATTAATAATAGCGGATTTTTTTTTGTGAGGCAGTAAACTTGCGAGTTCCTAATGCCACAGAGTACGTAAGTAGTTAAGACTACACATCCAGTTTTTGGCACTAGCTATTTATTAATCTGATACCAAGATGAGCCTTAAATGAAAAGTAAATATTTTGTTGCACCATGCTACCTGGGATAGTATCAAGGACTCCTAGATTTGTGGTCAAACATGCTACAGGCGAGCAAAACCAGTACGAAATATGACATCATTAGAAGGGCCTGGAAGTTTCTTTTTTACCGTGTTTTACTACCGGTTCATATTATACCCATCTGGAAGCTATTACTCTACTCTACTTTGCTTAGCTGGCTGCATAGTATAAGGCGTCACTCTCATTATAGACTAGACTGCCCATGATGGGTTTTAATCCCGGTCGGGTGTAAAGTGGGTGGTTCTCCCTAAATGGTTTTACACTCTCCTTCCACGTAAATGTGGGTATACTTCTTTAGAATTTAACCTTTCTCACCCATAACACATTAGTGTAATTAAAATGTATGCGTATAGCCTGTCAGGTAGTAAGATGCGGTGTTATAAAAACTTCCAATTTAATTTGATTAGGTTGCACTTAGCATTGCAATTTATTTATCTATCTATTTGAGATATTAATCGTGCACTTTATAAACACATGACTTACACAATAGCTTAATTATAGAACAGACTTCGTCACTGTGAAAGGGGAAGTCCCAATTTAACTAACAATAACTAAGACACACAGAAATTTTGCCGGACGTGTTTAAACGAACTAGCCCATAAAAACATATTTAAAGTTCATTGTATCATTTTTAAATGAATAATAATTACGTGAAATAGAAAAAAACTAGATATTTTCATGAAATCGAGTACTTGGTTCTTTAAAAGTAAATTATGGATTATTATGTTGATTTAAATACAAACAGCCGATATCAAAACTATATATTAAAATATATCAGCAGCAGATGTCATCATCAGCTGCTTTTCTGAACTGAGATTGTGTAATAAAAAGGTTGTCCTACCAATGACGCTATAATAGTTTATTCTTAACATTCTAACACCGCATACTAATTCCGACAGCCCAAGAAACTAGATGATAATCTATGGAGAGTATAAGTTTGTTTTTAAATTTTCTTGATTATTTTCTTTAGTTGTAAAGCGCCCTACAGTTAGTATTGGCTATATTTATTTAATTGGGGTATTAAACCTACATTCGTTACAAATACAAATTATATTAAAACTTCAATTTACAAACAAGCCTGCCATAGGACAGTGTATCTTAATAAAACAACCAAAACCACATTCCAGGACTTTTACTAATTGGATTGTCTAACAAACCTGTTAACTACGTCTTGTCAATATCGTCATCTGGATCCAGTGGCTTATTCTGAGAAAAATTAATATGTATGCTGTACTCTAAAAGGTGCAATGGAGATTTGGGGGCCGAGGACCCTCAACCACAATATATCAACAATATTTAGCACCGCGTCTTACTACCCGTTCGGGTTATACGCTTTAAGTACTAATTACTCTAATGGATTAGGAATTGGGAAAGTTGAATTAGAGGAAGTGAACCCGCATTTGCCTGGAGGGAGAGGGGAAAACCATTTAGGAAAAACCACCTTCAGTTCACCCGACCGAGATTCGAACCTCGATCTCTCCGTCCTCAGCAGTCGAGCTCAACACGANCCGAGATTCGAACCTCGATCTCTCCGTCCTCAGCAGTCGAGCTCAACACGACAAGTGCGTTAGCCAACTACGCCACTGAGGCGGGTCCCTCAACCACCTTTGTCCAAGAACGTCAAGGTATTATTTAAAGGGATATATTTGAAGATGTGTTCGTATAGAACAATGGTTCTCAAACATTTATTATTTCCCTTTAACTGTATGCTATCTTAGGAAATATTGAGCCCCCCTCCCCCCTCTTCCACTCCCATATTCTCTCTTCTTTTATTTATCCATAACGATGATTACCATCCACTCCAAATGTAATAAAAGTAACTCCATGGTGTCAGCCCGCATTCAGGCTATACCTACCGAGGGGTTACCAAACTATTTGGCGAATTAGTGCCAACTCTTGCGGATAGAGGGTGGCATGTGGTCAGCACGATGACTCCAGCCATTAAGCTCAGCTTTCTATACCAGAGCCACTACTACCTTACTCGAGTAGCTCCTTATTTATCCACTCTAGGCTGAATCTAATCCGTTCCAGACCCACTGCTTCCCAGATAATCTGGACGCGCCGGTAATCAAGCCCGGGACCTCTGGGTCCGTAGCCAGAACCGATGACCACTAGACCACATAGGCAGTCCTCAAATTTTAATGATATCTACATGGTTAAAAATTTAAGTAAATATTAATGTCGAGGGCTAAAAGTGGTATGGGCACATTTCTGAATGCATAAGAGAGACAGGTCCTATTCAATTAGCCTAGTGCAATTAAAAGCACACAGTTAGCAATACTCAAAGCAAAAAATCATAATAAGAGTAAAATAAAGTGGTACATCGATCAAGCGTCCATCAGATCTTGGCAAGATGGAATCAGGTGGATTGTCCAACTCACGTTGCAATTAAAACTATTTTATAAAGCCAAACTTATCTCACACAATGCTGCTTGGAAACAAACGAGTCTACCAACTTGAGAATTTATGCTCCAGAATCTATTTAGATGCGTAAACTCTTGACTGACATAGGGGAGATTATCTCGGACTATTAATACTCTATCGATACGTCATTGATTTATTGCTAAGGTATTTACACATATTTTTTGCTCTAAAGACTGGTACACCCAAGGAGGGAGAGGGGCAAACAGGGTATTTGACCCCCTTTACCCTCTTTCCCCAACACCACAAATAATGTTAATAGAAATTTAAATAATATTAAGTATAACTAACATTGAAGATGTGTCGAATGTAT
>CABEEJ010000038.1:0-42898 GCA_901482245.1 Timema douglasi
TCTCAAGATAGGGATAGGATGTAATGAAGGGAAGTGAATATAACTATCTCAAGATAGGGATAGGATGTAATGAAGGGAAGTGGATATAACTATCTCAAGATAGGGATAGGATGTAATGAATGGAAGTGGATAGAACTAGCTCAAGATAGGGATAGGATGTAATGAAGGGAAGTGGATAGAACTATCTCAAGATAGGGGTAGGGGCACACTTTTATAAGTGCAGCAATGAACTTTCGAGACAACAGGCAACTGCAGAATTCAAGTCTAAACCAGACAACATGAGTATCTAAATTACCATGATCAACCTATAGCCATGCTGCCATAGTGAATAGTACAGTCTGTGTTTTACTCTCTTCTGCTAATGGAAGGGACTGATGTACCAAGAAAATTACATAATTATGTGTTTTGTTGTGTTTTAATTGTGAACTTTGCGATCTACAGTTTTCTGGTAAGTGTGTAGGACTTACCCTTCTTTCCTTCTTTCAATGTCTAGTTTAGGTCAGCCATTTGGTGCCATTTATTCCTTAATATTAGACTATGACATTTATAAAAATTGACTGTAAAATAAATAGTGTATTTAGATTCCATGCATACAAATACATTTTTTCACATGAGGAAATACTAGTTTTAGATAAAATGACCAACATATTTACCTACTAGACATCTATCATCACCAACATAGTGCTAAAATAATAAATAATTAAATTAATCAAAGGAGGCTTGCATCTCTGTTATGAAATAATAATTGTGAGGCCAACTGGGTTCTGGAGTGTACTAAGTGTTCTCATTTTACGTTGAGGTATGTGAAGTCGGATTGGTTATGCCACAATAATTGGGTGATGAAGATGTTTAGCACAACTTAGCTCTCCAATAGCTGTGGTGTTTAGAGAACTGAGTAAATGTTTGTAATGTAGCTATGTCTTGTAAAAGGGTGTGTGTGTGCGCGTGAGTGCAAAAACTATTTGTACCAAGAAGGGGGAGGGGGGTAATGGTAACTTTTTGCAACATAAAGCGCCAGGTACACTTCTGTTGGCATTACCAACCAAGCCATGAAAACTATTGCAAGAGTATAGTTACTGTAATGTTTAAAGTCCTCTGAGATTGTCAAAATGATTTTAAAATCACTGAAATAGTATTTAGTGCATTATGTTGCAGGAAAAAACATTTAGTTTCTAAATAATTAAATTTTTTTTTACATTCTTATTTCCTGTCCAGGATATCAACACATTTGCATTAGTGAGGTAAAAATGAAGAAAGTTGCATCTAAAGGAAATGTATCCATGTTTGCATGAAGGTAGAGTGGAAAATTATATAGTAACATTCACCCTGACCACACCCATCGATGATTCAAACCTTAAACTCCCTGTCACCGCCAAACTAGATTATATAATATTTAGGTTTGAACCTACTTATCCACTGATGTGGGTAAGATTATATTAATTGTGAAAAAAATTGTCAAGCTTTTTAAAAAGAAAAATTTATTGAAATAAACCAGCTTGCTGATAGAATATACAATATACATACCTCAGTTACTACTCAAATCAGTATACGTTTTGGAAGAAATCAGATGCTTGTACAATTAATTTTACAAAACTAGTGAAGCTTGGAATATTGAAATAGTATTTGGGTTACGGTTATAGTCATATAAAATATTATATTTTGTAACTTGAAAAATTACACTTGCTGTCTAGGTGTAGTTTTTCAATTTATGAATAGTAATTTTCATTTGGTTAACCTGAACTTGTTAGTGTTGTTTAATTTCTCAAAACGAGCCAAGCGCTAGAGTCTGTGAAACAGATAAATCCTGCTACAGTAAGAAATTTTCAAAAATAACTAATTCTATCCCCTCTAGGAAATTCATAACTCAGTATTTTGTAGGCATGGAATAGACACAGACAAAGTGAACTATAGTATGATTTTGGTAGGAAGAACAGTAGAAGTTAGTTACTAAAGTTACTAAAACAATGTTTTTATATTCATACATAAAGTCATGTCATCTGCAGATGTTACTTTTTATAGATATTATCAATACTTATCAAATAATACAAATAATATAAGAAAATGTTATAAATTTTGGTTGAAAAGAAATATGTTTGGATTTTATTTACTGTTCTCTCAACCAAAATCAGGGTATACACATCGCTGATTTGGCTGTATCAAACAAACTAATTACCATTTAATAAAAATAAATAAATGTTGTCTATGCTTTTAGTTGATTTTTTTAAAATATAAAATTTGTTTTTTTATTATTTTTATATACCAAAACATTATTTTAGGTTTGTCTAGTATGCTATTAAAATAATATGGCAACATTCCCAATTTCAAGTCTAATAATTTTAAATTTGATATGTAAATACTTTTTTAAAGTCCTTAATTTATTCACATTGTAAAATAATTAAATTAGTTAACAGGGTTACAAAATAAATTTTTAAATATATTTAATTAACCCTCCTAATGTTACTAACCTTGATGTCAATGTCCCTAATTTATTTAAAGAAATTCTGTGTTTTATAAAATCAATTTCCCTCCATCTTCCAATTTATTTAAACAATTAATTTTTAATCAAGCAAAAAATAACTTCTGCACTGCTCACATTGAACACATTCTCTGGACTATTTAATATGTGAAGGCAGAGATTCACATTTTGTGACCCTTCACCCCCCTCTTATTCCTCCCTGTAAACCACCACCACATGATTGGGAAAACACTTTTAAATTATTTCTTCATATTTAACTTAAACTGGTTGTACAACTAAGGTGGTTGGTTCTAATTTCTCAGTATTTGTCACTCAAAGCTAAATACTTCTACTTAAGCTTTTTAATACAAAGGATAAAATGAGAAAACCTTACACAATGTGACAATAATTATTCTGGATTAGTGCTTAGTGCAAAGTGTTCATTGATATTTTTAAAACCATCTTAAAAAATAGAGTATTAAAAAATAAAATAAAGTTTAAGAAAGAAAGGAATAAAATACATTTAAATAAATAAAGTATAAAATTTTTGAAAATTTCGACTTCCCGCTAAATAGTCAGAATTGTAATAACATTAGATAACTACATTGTATAGATAATGCTAAGCTGAGCTCATGATTGGTAAAATATTTTCTTACTACAAGCTTTAATAAAATCACTATAACTACAAGAAATATAATTTATATTTAATTAAAATAGGTATTACATCTTATTATATGTGAAACAATTGTTATTATATATGCTCATATTTATTTACTTTAATAATTGTTTTACATTTTGGGATATAATTTTTTTTTATTTGTTTAAAATTATTAATTTCTCATTTTGATTCTGAACATAAATGTGTTAATAAGTTTTGCTCTATATTTTTATATAGACTAGTATATAATAATGAAGACGAAAATTACATCAAACACACATCTGTAAAAGCTGAAGTTAACAAAGGTGCACTGCACTTGCTATGTTGTATTATTTCTGAAATAATTTCCCTACTTTAATAAAAAATAAATTTATTTTTCCAAATAATATTTATTTTTACTATAATTATTAGTGTATGCTATTTTAATCACTGTTTGCTTCCATATGCTGTAAACTTACCTCATTATTTAAATAAATTCGTGTGATCTGTTATGATTTTATCAGCACCCCATCATACCCCTTATTTATAGCCCTTAGAAAACATTCAACTGGTGCTGATCAAATTTGTTTTAAACTTCCAAAATAACTTCTTGGTATTAGATTTAGGCAAGCTTTCTTAAGATCCAATCGGCACTCACTATTGACTGATCACCAAGCCTTTGTGTTTAAGATAATTTATAAACACCATATAAACTGGTCAAATATGATTGAGTTCAAAGAGTGTTATTTATTTTTTCAAAATGTTAAAGATATATAAGTTATTCCAGGATTTTACTGTTTTTTATATTGTTAGCTTGAAATATACTGTATTGATGTTTATTTATTTAAGAAAATGTACAAAACTATTATAAGTAAATAATATATTTTTGAAAAATCATTCTCAGTTAAAGCATAGACACCCAAGTCTATTTTATTTTATGTAAAACGTTAAAGATATGATCGAAAAATGAGTATTATTTTTTTCTAACATGGATGGTAATACTTATAGCTATAATTATTAATTGTGTTTATTAACTGAATTTCCTATGTGTAATTATTACATAAACTAATTCTCACTTTTGTTATGTTTCAGGTTTATTTCTAAAATGTGAAAGTAATGCTGATTATCGTATTGAAGATATAAATAATTGGTCAAATGTTGCCTCTTTGAGGGTACAACACACTAAAAACACACAAAAGAAAAAATACTCAGGGAAGAAAAAATATTTCTGTCCAAACTGTGACAAAGTTTATACTTGGCCTTGTAGTTTTTCTCGACATAAGACTAAGTGTGGAAAAGAACATCAACATAAATGTGGTTTTTGCTTGTATACTACAAATCGCAAAGATGTTTTCACAAAGCATGTTGCTAGACACATGTCCAAGCAATATAACGACATATTTTTAACAGTTTAAAGTAGGAATTTAATTCATGTTGTATTTTCTCATTTTTCATGTTCAGTGACAATTCTTTAAAATATATATATATATATATATATTGTGCAAAAACTAAATACAATAAATAATGTTCTCTTAATTTTGGTTTTATTTTTACTATTTAACAAATTTCTAAATATTTTTTTCAATAAAACACAGTATTGTGCTAGAATACATAAATAAACAATGACCTGGTATGGTGTGAATTACCCGCCTCGGTGACGTGGTTGGCTAACGCGCTAGTTTCGAGTTGAGCCAGACTTTCGAGGACGGGGAGATCGAGGTTCGAATCTCGGTCAGGGGAACTGGGGGTGGTTTTTCCTAAATGGTTTTCCACTTTACCTCCACGAAAATGTTGGTTCACTTCCTCTAAATTCAACCTTCCCAATCCATTGAGTGAATAACCCGAACAGTTAGTAAGACGGTGCGGTGCGCTAGATACATAAATACGGTGTGAATTAAAGGACCCCACTCAGAGGCATGCACAGCACAGTCATTTCACTTGGGTGTGCATAATATGGAATGCAGCCCTGGAGGAAGGCGCCCGCTCCATGGCCGTAGATAGGGCTTAAATTGAGGGCAAGGAGGGGGAGTAAGGAGTAAAAATTGTATGTATAATGAACCTTATCTGCATTTATAAAACAAAAGAAAATAAAGCAAAGTTAAACCTCCACTTTTTCCTTAAGATCAAAAATTAAAGTTTACATTATAAATACAAACTTATAAAATGAGATACATAATGAGCTAACCAAAATGTTCGCAAACTGATAGAGGGTTTCTGTAATTTCACTCACATCATTATAATAAACTAATGAAACAAATTATTAATGTACAAGGAGCTATTAATTTGTTACGTGAATGTAAATGATCTTGTATTGTTTGCTTGTCTTAGAAGTCTAGTATTAAAAAGTGTCCCTTTCCTCAAAAATTGGAAAATTCCTTAGTAATCCTTTGAGGTACCGTGATACATATAGTATAGGCATCCATTGTTGGGAGGTTGGAATCTGACAGCTAGCAGAAGGTTTTAATGCAGACATTGACTAAAAGTGAATAATGTTAACCTATTAGGAAATAATTAATATTTGTTTACTAATACCCTATTATTAACTTAAAAAAGGTACTATCAAACAAGTCTAATAATACTTCCATAAGAATTACTGTCTAATTGGTGTTTTAGTAACTTATTTAAAGAACAAAATATATTAATAACATTTTTTGTTTTGTTTTGTGGTTGCGGCAACAAGATATATTATAGTACCGGCAATCAATTAAAATGTATCATATTTAAACATATATCTTGTTATAACTGACCACCAAACAAAATGTTTTCATAACTTAGAGAGCTATACAAAATATTAGTTTCAAAATAAAATGTTTGAGTTTCTAAATTGTAAATAGTTTAAGAACAAAGCCGCCTTGACGGTTTTTATGTCTTCATCAACCACCCTTGTTTTGGCTGGTTCACCATCTTAATTTCAGAAGAGCAAGGCGCATTTTAGAAGATCTTGTTTGTAAAACATTTTTAACTGAACAATAGACGCCGCAAAAAATAAACATCCAAACGATTAGTTTTTTAAATTCATATTTCATTAATGTAAAAATGATTAGTAATTCAAAACAAATTGTTTGCTTGTGTGAATGTTTTGACTGCCAAAAGTAACAACAAAGTAACATAATTATGGTCTTGCAGATCATATGTTTTGGTGAATGGATATATGGTAACTTTTCCTAGCTGTCAGATACCACCTCTCCTACTGTGGATGTCCTATGGTTGCAACATATGCATACAAAATAATTCAAGTGAGCATTATCCTAAAGCATTCTTGATTTTAAATATTAATTTGATCTCTCCTAAAATTATGAACTTGTAATAGGAAAGAATTGAAAGCAGCATGGTCAAAACAATTCAGAATGTAATTTATGTACTTTAAACTAAGTGAAGTTATATTTTTGATAATTATTGGATCTGTTTATCCTTTATAGCCGTCAATAACAGGGAAATATCTTGTATTAATGGAGAGATAATTGTATATAAGCCTCATATATGTGCAATGACTAGCTTACATAGTCCAAGTAGTTCAAAATATTCAAATTAGCCAACCATACAAATGTTTTATATAAGTACATTTATACTATGATAGTATAAGTATTTTTATATTCCTTCTGAATACACTATTTATCGGTACTAGGGTCACTCATTAAGTGTTTCACCCCCTTTTTTCTCTTGGCTTAAAAAGTTTGAAGACCTCTCACTTTTGGTGTAGGATTATTTATGTACCCTTAAAGTCCTATTTTTACACATATACTCGGGCTTTAACTACAGTTTTCCTTCATTTTAAAACAAGGGCCTATATTCTTCTGGTGTATGTCGAAGCCACGTCTTCCTGAGAGCCTCGTTTTCATATAGAATGCTATTTTTCATCGTACCAAACAAATATAAATATGCTGAGACCAAATCTAGGCTATATTAGGGACAAGTCAACACAGTCCAATGCAGTTTTTTTTTCCATCTACAAAGGAGAATATCTTACATTTACCACATTGGTTAATATTAGCAACATGTTCCACACAATTTGCTGTTGTTTCTTTTCTCACAAGTCGACCAATATCACACTTTATTGCAGTTGTCATCAATTTCACTGGCAAGGGAACTGTTTAAAATTTCTTCATGAGTGGCGAAGTTGTGTTATCCCAATCCATATACTGCTTCTTTGTTGGTTGGTGAGTCTATTTATTATCTTTTACAATTATTGAAAGTGGATCATCCTCAGTTAGCGACTCGGCAGCAATGTCCTGGCCTCTTTTTCTGGTGTCAGCTGTCGTGAAACAAACCATGAACACAATTTTAAACATCCCAGATGGTGAACTATGACGTTTACTCTTCCTTCGCTGATTCCAGTATGCTATTACAAGTCTCTGTAAGTGAAATATCAATTCCTTGGCATTATTGCATCAGAATGTTGCACGTTGTTGGCTGTAAGAGCCGAGATCATATGACTACTGAATGGATCATCCAGATTTTCGTTCCCTATTTTTAACAACCATTTATCCATTAGCAACTAAGAATTAAATTTTAGCTCTCATTATCTGACACACTTCACTATCGATTTTCTCAAACAGTTACATCCGGTGGAATGTTTTTCAATCTCTGTTATCAAAGGTTGGTGAGTTCAACAAACATGCTGAAGTATTTTCAATCACTTTTGAACTTAAGATAAATAAGTGTCAAAATTGATTGAGTACTCTTGTAGTATCTCCAAAACCACATAAGCTATAGATTAATGCAGTTTTATAAATATTTTAATGAATTTAATAATTTTTCAATTTTTACTGTAGTATAATAATTCACTATTGAAATATTGAAAAAAAAATATTGTGACTCCATGTTTGATCTTAAAAAAAGATTTTAGCATGTATGTATACATACCTGTTTAGCATTCACTTTATATAGGATTTTATTTTGCTCTCACCCCTTTTTATTTTATTATATTTTAACGGGTGACTTGACGGTCTAGGGGTAAGGTGTCAGACTTCTGTGCTGGGAGTTCGGGTTTCAATCCTTGGTCCTGGCACAGGTTTAACTGGTTGCCAAACCCTTTCTTCACCTCTGACAAGACGTGTATTAATCACAACTTGTGAATGGGAGGAATATCGGGCCTCCACCGTGGTTTGGATTACACGTTAAACTGTAGGTCCTCCATTTCATCAAACAATCACCCTACCAATACACATTAGCGTAAGTGTGTATAACCCAAACGGGTAGTAAGATGTGATACTACTACTACTACTACTACTACTACTAGTACTACTACTACTAATAATAATAATAATAATAATAATAACAACAACCATAACAATGACAATAATATACCACCACCACCACCACCACCACCTTGGTTAGAAATCTATTATACTCTCTTCCAAAATTAACAGTTGATTGTTCCAAAATAAAACTTTTTTTTTGTTAAAATCCTCAGTAAGTTATTGATATAAAAAAATAAAATAAAATAACAAATAATAAAACAAATAATAAAAATAACAAAATCATATCTACTTCTTATTCCCTAAAACTTTATTTTAAAAGTAGCAATGCAAATATTCTCTTAGCTACCCAACGATGTTTGTTTCAGAATTATGACCTGTTAAATTACTAATATTATATTATATTATATTATATTATATATAGCACCGCGTCTTACTACCCGTTCGGAAATTACTAATACACAGTAGTTATCTTACTTAAGTTAAAATGTCTGTAGGTAGTAACATTAAGCTTTATTCTTTTACTTATCCTAAAAAAAGAGACATAAACTCCATTCACGGTAGGAATTACTCTCTTAAAGGTCTTTTTTCCTACCAATATCCTACTATATAATAGATTTCTGGTAGGAAAAAAGGCCTTTCAGAAAACAATTCCTACGCTGAACAGACTCATGGAATTGCGAGGGGAGCTAGCGGGTCGTTAAGCGGTGGAGGAAGTGGCTTCAAGAGACACACAGCAACCGGCCGGTAGACTCAAATTGAAAATCAACTATATTATGTTTTTAACAGTAAAAAAAGTGATATGCTGTTTAATAAAACTGTTCAGATGAAAAGGTATTAAAATATGAATGGGGTGAAATAATAAATGTTTACATATTTTCTTAAGATTAAACGACTTAACATATCACAAACAGAGAACTAACAGTCGATATTTTACTGCAATAGCTTTCCAGTCCAATGTAGAACACCTAATGACAATATAATATATTAGGTACTTGATATTCACAGCTTATGGACAGTGATCACATAAACATTAGTGTCAGTATATGACAGGTTTGTTAGACTGATGAGGATAATTAAAACCTCATTTTTTAGATAACACTTTATTCGACTCAAACAAGGCATTAGATAAACTCACTCTTTTGATTGCAATTTTACTGATTATTTAATCATGAATGTAATTTATATACATGATTTGAATACACTTGGTGGAGGTGCAATATGTCATTTGTAAGAAAAATGTGAGAAGATTCGATGCATGCTTCAAACTCTTTTCAAGAATATCAATAGAATGATTTCTTCTTTTTATAAATTAATCAAACAGAGATAAGGACCTCCAGAACAAAATATACTTCAGGTAGTGTACACAATCATACTTAAATTTCAACAAAAAATACTAAGAAGTTACAAGTACAAAGGATGAAAGGTTTTCAAAAATAATTATTTTATACTACAAGCATAAAGCAGTCTTATTTTATGTTCAAAGCAATCCTGTAAAGTAGAGTTCTGAGAACTTATAAGCACCAAGATTATACAGGTTGTAAAGTAGTAGTTTAATCCATGGCCTTATAACCAACCCTAAAACATTATAAGACTTTACATATGAAAAGGGAATTTTTGAAATTTATTTATTGCTATAATAAATTATAACTTTGTATCTGAGACACTCCAATATTGGCATTATTTTTAAACATTTACCACTCCTGTTATACCCGGTGTAATGTTTTCATATTGTCTTATTAAAGATCGATAAGTTCAAAAATCATGCAGAAATATTTTTAATAACTTTTGGAGCAAAGAAAAAACAAGATTCAATATTGATTGAATACCTTTGGCACTTAACAACTCTCCATCTTATGTTTACAACCAAAAGAATTTGTTTGTGACTATCAATGAGCGTATCTGTATCCTTAAAAAATCTTAATGTTTAAGAATTACTCTAATTTTCAAACTGATAGAACAAATTGTATTGATAAACTCTCAAACTAACTCAAATATTTTTAATAAACAAGTTGTAATTTTTGAGTTTGGGAAAAAATAAAAATTGTGTGTTTTGTATGCATACTTTGGTATTTGATTGTGCCGAACAGTAAGATAACTCTTATAATAAAATAAAGCACTTCTTTCCCTGAAAAATATGTCTTTGCTAGATTTGTTAATAATAATAATAATAATTAAAACAATAATAATATTTAATAATAATAACAATAATAACAACCTTTATTTATCTGGTGAAATAAAGGCATCAGCCTTCTCTTCCACTTAACCAGTTTTGAATACAACATACACTATTACATTTATTGAAATACAATTTAATAAAAGGATATTCAAATAAGTATAAAAACATTCACATGCTCATTCATATACTCATTTGAAGAGCAAGTAGTTTCAAGAACTCAGTTTAATTACTAGATAAGGTAAATTGCTTAACCGCACACTTGAAGCGGAGTCTAGATGTTAGGTGACGAGTATAGTTATCTAGTTTGTACCAAGTCTAGATGATAGATGACGAGTATAGTTATCAAGTTTGTACCAAGTCTAGATGATAGATGACGAGTAGAGTTATCTAGTTTGTACCAAGTCTAGATGATAGATGAAGAGTAGAGTTATCTAGTTTGTTCCAAGTCTAGATGATAGATGACGAGTAGAGTTATCTAGTTTGTTCCAAGCCTGTGATGCCAGGACAGTGAAAGAACGAGCATATGTTTGAGATCAATGTACAGGAATAGACATCTGTAGAGTGGATTCTGATCTAGTAGCTCGGCTGTGTTTATCTTTCAGAAATAGGAACCGTGAGGATAGGTATTGAGGCTGAGATGTTGATAATATTTTGGAAGCAATACTAATAAATGTAGCCTTTGCCTTTGATTTATTCTTAACCAACCCAGTTTATTCAAATACTTAGAAATATGTTCATGCCGTTTTAAGTTAAATATCTTTTGGAAACATGTGTTTTGTAATCGTTGTAGTCGTTCTGATAGATCATCTCTTAAGTCATTGTATACTACGTCACAGTAGTCAAAGTGTGGCATTATCAAGCTCTGGACAAGGATAATTCGTACATTTTCTGGGAGAAAATTCTTTAATCTTCCCAGTGAATGTAAGCAGGCATATACTTTCTTGCAAATCGAAGTTACCTGATCTGTCCAATTGAGATTCTTATCAATAATCACACCAAGATTTTTAGTCATTGATGTCAGTTGTACTAAGGCTTCTCCCAATCGTATGTCAGGCAGTAGGGGATGGTCCACATTCAGTAGTAGTCTGCTGGTTCCTATAAGAATGGCTTGAGTTTTATCAGGGTTCAATTTAAGTCAATTGTTTTCATACCAAGCATTTATTGCAGCTAGGTCAATATTTATTCGTTGTATGGCTGTATGTATTGAAGAATGGTCAATGGAAATATATATTTGAAGGTCGTCTGTATACATGTGATATTTACAGTATGACAATGAAGAAGTGATATAGTTCACATATAGAGGAAAAAGTAATGGCCCTAAAACTGAGCCCTGTGGAACACCAGCCTCAACTGGGTGCCATTTTAAGAATGTGTTGCCTATCATAACACTTTGCTGGCGACCATGCAAATATGATCTCATCCACTATATACTGCCTGGAAAGGAATTAAATAATACATGCAATTTTGCTAATAGAATATTAAAATCCACAGTATTAAAAGCTTTTAAAAAAATCTAATAATATAAGAAGTGTTAGCTCGTGCTTATCCATGGCTAATATAATGTCTGACATTTATCAACGGGGTAAATGTACTATGATGTGATCTGAATCCTGATTGATAGGCAGTTAACAAATTGTGTTTGTTAATGTGTCAGTAAATTTGTTGATGCACTAGGAATAGAAGTGCCTTAGGAAGGGACAGAAGTATACTTATAGGTCTAAAGTCATGTAAATCTTTTGCTAGTCCTTTTTTAGGTACTGGCGTAATAAGTGCGAGTTTACACAGTGCGGGCTACTGTCCGGTCACGAGTGAGAAGTTGAATAAGTCAGTTATTGTTGATATAACATTTCTTAAAATTGTTCGTATTAGAAATATTGAAATTTTGTCTATACCCTGTGCTTTCTATTTTATTCTCATTATTGATTTGTATACCTCATGATGAGTCAAATGTGCAAAGTAAAAAGTACTGTCATCATTATAGTCACTATTATTATAGTTTATATTCTAGCGATCTTGTTAGTTAAATTAGGAATGTGAAGAAACTCTTCATTGAGTTTATTGGGGCTGATGTGCATTTGAGTGCTTCTGGGTATTGTATGTCCCACTCCCATCCTCCGCATTTCCTTCCATAGTTTTTTGGGGACTCGGAAAGTATTTGAGAGTGAAAGGGAAACGTCCATTTTAGCTTTTCTAATGCCCTGGGTACATTTATTACGTAGACGTTTATACTCCTCAAAATTTATGTTGCCTGTAAGTGGCTTGATTTTCAATTCTCGTTTAAATTTCACATATGCTTGGTCACGTCTCCTCATCATTAACCTAATGTATTTAGTCATCCAAGGTGCAGGTGGTCTACTAACTCGTCGAGTTTTTACTGGTGCATGTTTATCGTACAAGTCAAGGATCATATCATTAAAAAGATGTAAACTGTCATCAACGTTTAATTTAGTGTTGGCCAGGTACCAGGGGATGGATTGAGCATCAGCATTCAGTTTTTCCGTATCAATGGATTTAATGTCACGATATGTGATTACCTTAGGTGCAATTTTAGCCATACACATTGAGTAGGATAGGTAAACAAGATCATGATGCGAGATTCCTGGGACTGCGATTTGATGAGAAGAGATCACTTTATTATAGTTTGAAGTATATATATCATCAATCCACATATGTGAGGTTGCGGTATGATGTGTTGCGTCTAAGTTAGAAAATAAAGTCAGTAATTGCGAGGTTTCAATGTTGCTACTAAGTAATTCCACGTTAAAATCACCCATTACAATTATATGTTCATACTTGTGCATGTGCTCGGTCAAGGCAGTCTCAAAGGCGGTAAATCGACCAACTAAAAATGGCCGGTACACTACAGCTAACATAAGCCTTTGTTGTGAATTGTTTATTTCTGCAATAATATATTCAGGTTGCACTGAGTACGGACTCAGTGATGCAGATAATACTTTATACTTAATATCATCTCTGATGTACATACCCACACCTCCACCGCCCTTCATGGTTCTGTCATTTCTAACTAGTTGATAACCCCTCAGGTGTACTAAGCTAGAAGGAAGGGGTGGTTTTAACCAGGATTCAGAAACAAGAATAGCATGAAAGGACAGAGAAGAAAATAATCTGTCAAATTCGTGGAAATGGCTTAGTAAAGACTGCATAGTTACATGGGCCACCTGCAGCGATAGCTACTGGCTTTCAAGTAAATTGTGAAGCATCATAACTGTTGAAAGAGTTGTAGAGGAAGGGAAGGAAAGGAGGGAAGGGAGCGATTGGTCAAGGTCACCAACAGACATGGAACATAGCTCACTAAAACATATTTTAGTTGGGTTATCTTGCTTCTGTAAAATATTATCCGCACACATACAAAAGTATAAAAATAATTAAACTTACCACTACTCGAGATCTTGAGACTTGAGTTGAGCTTGTTAGCACACATACACATCCCCATACACGCATATTAGAACTTAGTAAATTAATAACAATAATCAACACACACAATAATATATCAAATACCACACTAAAAACAAATGAAGCCATGAATTTTTTTTTATTAAATTGATTTTTGAACTTAATAAATTAATAATAATGAGTAAAACACAAAAAAATGAATCAAGTACCACACTAAAAACAAATAAAAATGGCGAAAGTTATGAAATTAAAAAAAGTATTAAAAAAATACAAAAGAGAAGTAATAAATTATATTTCCAGATCATTCACTGTGACCTGGGTAGCTCTTCAATGCAGTTTATGTGCAACTTTCACGTTTCAGTCTTGACAACAATGTGTCCACCTAAAGTCCATACGTTTTTCAAACCAAATTTCTGTATATCTGCTTGTACTAAGATGATACGCTCAGAAGTTAGGTCTTCCCTTACAGTTATTCCTGACCCAGCAAGCTGTCATTTCACATGGAAGACCTCAGTTCATTACCTGTTTGAAACTAACTTCACATTGATAGACCTGGGTTTGCTTCCTGAAATTTTGCCTACTCGGTGACTATGGTCAATGTCATCAACAGTCACATGTGGTAGATTGAGTTTATTCTTAATCACATCCAGCACCAAAGAGTCCGTGTTCTCCGAGGTGTTTTCAGCAATACCAAAAACTCTCAAGTTGGATCTTTATGGTATTGTTCCAATTCATCTTTCGAGAGGACAAGTTTCACGCTTTAGCTGATTATGATCAGCATCTCGTTTCTTAATTTCTTCTCTCAGCTTCTTGATTTCATCCATGTTAAAATAAAGTAGATCTTTCAGTTCTTTCCCTACTGCACGGGTCACTGATTCAGTGATAGTAGCCACTAGATTATTTAATACATCCTTCGATTGTAGCGCATCCTTGACTCGCTCTTGCACTAAGCTAGAAAGTTTGATGCTGTCAAAGCGTGTCTTCTTGACCATGTTGTATCAGCGAACAAAACAAAATGTATTCAATTAGTTCTTCAATAGTAAACAAAGACACATTCACAAACAGAAACAAACAAACAATTAGAATTAATTATATTATACTTTAAATGTGTTTAGGGTATTAAACTGCACCCAGCATCTGCTTTAATAAAGATTAAAAGAACGAGCGAGCCAAAGGTGACCGGTTACTCACAATCCGCCATCTTGTGTACATTGCAGCAGGAATAATAAAACCTACCACCTTATCTTTTCTGTTGATATTTTAACTTCCTAGATTTAAATTATAAACCCAATTATCTTATTTTTGATATATAAATTCTTAGATCGCTCTATAAATCTAGCTCTAGGTATGCATAGCTTTCTTGATTATTCAATAAACCCAACAATCTAACCCTTAATATAAAGCTTCCTAAATTAATTTTCTTAGCACCACTTCTCACAACTCATTTTGGTTATATGCTTATGAACTAATTAAGCTAATGATTTTAAGAATGAGGGAGGCTATATTTAGAGGCAGTGTTTCCGCATTTGTTTGAGGTAGAGTGTAAACTCTTATTGGAAAAACCACCCTCAGTACACCCGACCGAGATTCAAATCTCGATCTCCCCATCATCGGCAGTTTAGTTTACTGTGAGCACTAGCACCTTAAACCATGCGGCCACCGAAGCAAGTCTAAATTAATTTATGAAACCAAAACTCTTATCTCTGATTTAAACAGCATGAGCTTCTAACTCTCTCAAATTTCTTATAATATGAACCCTATTAAATACTCTTTTAAAGTTGTATGATTTATTTGGATATTTATGTTATTTTTACGAATAACTAAATATTAACAATAATATTTGAAGTTTGTTTTCTGCCATGGTGAACATCATCTGTTATAATGTGTGCTGCATATATGGAAAAATTAATGTTTTTATGTTAAAATTATTTTTATTTTTATATTTTTATGAAGGAGAAACGTAAGTTCTTTAAGTAGGTTGACTGGTACTTATGAACCAAAACCAGTAAAAATAACTAGAAACTAGATATGGGCTTTCGAATCCTCAAATCCCTTAAATCCTTAAGAATATATGAGATTCAAGAATTCAAGAAAACTACGGCCTCAATACAAAAATTATTTTTTCAAATTTGCACATGGCATTGATTTTAGAGCTCTAATACTAATTTATGGTGTTTAAGAATCAATTATAAAAGATGAACTTAACAACCAGACCCCAGACCAGTAATGTAACACTTAACTGAATGTTTGAATGTTGTAATCAATGGATTTCAAGAAACAATGCCAACATTTAGTTACTATTTGTATTGTTTTATTATATTATATTTATATTTCCTCTTATGTTCATAATTATTCCAAGATTCGGTCTTTGATTTGTAAAATAGTGGATTCGACCCAACTCTAATACAAATAGAAACGTTTTTTTTGTGGAAATTGGGTAAAAATGCACAATTTAATCACCTTTTACCATCTAGTGTAAACACATTTTCACATTTTTTCCATCAAGGATTGGCAGCTATGACATATTCCCTAAGATGTGTTGATAAATCCAAAAATGTTGAATTCGTTGTGAATAGCTTCTCATATTTATCTATAAAACAAACACTCTGGCTTTTGGTTTACACAATCTGATGTCAGTTCAATGAAAATATAGAAAATAAACTGTGCTATTTCCATAAAGGATAAACTATTGTCCACAGTAAAAATAAATCCTCAATGGCATTGACATCTAGTTGGTTTTATTTAAGATGTTTTGGGATGGCCAGGCATGGGGAACGTGTAGTTTTAGACTGCATGTGGCCTCTTGCGGTGTTTGTTGTGGCCTTTCTGAGATTTCTCACAAATTATGTCTCTTCCTCGTTTATAAATAATTATACATCCTCAAACTCAAATTGTATTCTGACACGTTAATAAAATGAATTGTTTCATTTACTGTTGAGATGTTTAGTTTATAGAACTCCATTCTTAAGTGATTTTCTTATTAGATTTTATAATCTTTATACCTTGTTGATACATACTTTTAATCATGCTTCTACAGTATATATCTACAGTAGAATTTTAAAATTAACCCAGACCCACAAGGAAAGTGAAAAAACAGTTTCTTTCAAATATTTTATAATTTATGTAGTCTTTTTTAAAAAGGCGTACCATTATAAATATATAGTACATATATAAAATATTTTAATTTGTCCTCTTTGAATCAAAAGGAAAAAAAAACAAGTAGACTTAAAAATAGCTCGCTTCTTTATAGGATTCCAAATATAAATAAACTTAAATTTAGGTAAATTAAGTTTTTAACATTCTGCCAAAATGTACTGCACATGAAGAGTGTGTGACCTTATGAGAAATCTGTGATGTGAAATGCGGCCTTCCAATGACAAAAGGTTCCCCGCCACTGGGATAGACTGTAGATCTTCTTTATAATGTATGATACTGAATTGATATGTAATCCTGTATTTCAATCTTATTATGTCCCTTCATGTTTATTTGTTCTAGAAGTGATGGCTAAATGGAACGAAACATTACAATCGCTTTCAACTTATGCCGATGTTTCTGGACTGCTCACTTCGAGAAACAATGAACGATGTTTCCCAGGCTACTTAAATCTCTGTTATATTGGCGATGGCAAATACCAATGCCAGCAATGTGAGAAGAAATACAGCAGCAAGTCAACTCTCTGTCGTCACATAAAGCATGAATGTGGCAAGGAGTCAGAATTCCGCTGCCACTTTTGTTCTGCAAAGTTTTCATACGAGCGCAATCTTTCTTTTCACATTAAAAAATTTCATTTAACTAACTGATCCTAGCTTAAATTTTTTATGTTCAACTTGAAACCAAACTTATACGTAAATAGAAAATAGGACATTTTAAACTTACATTAAATAAAGTATTACATAGCTTTAATACTAAATTAAACTGTAATATTTCCTCATTCATCAAGTGAATATAAATATAGCTAGCAAGTAATGTACCTTTTTCATATATTAGCCAAATAATAATTTAAAAACTGATATATTTTATCCACTAGGCTGTTATATTTTTGAAAATATTTTATTTATACATGTTTTTTAATTTAATACAGTTTCTTCATACTCATTATTTATTGAAATTGTAAATGATCAAATGACTTTAAGTGGTAACTTGTGACTTAAAGTTTACAAAGAAGGTTTTTGAAAATCCACAGTTGATGTTCAATAAATGTTCTATACAAGTAAAATAAAGTTTTGATTCGTTTCACATGCCATTATTATGTAATTAATCTTATTTCATTGTGATTAAAACAGGGTGTTTACACAAATTATAGAATAAAACTCCACCATAATTCTCAGTTTTCCTGAAAGAACTGTTAGTAATTATTTCTATTCAATGCTAATGTTAGTAGACTATCGGAGTCCTACATAATTCATCTACACTAATATTATAAAGAGGAAAGATTTGATTTTTTTTTGTGTAATGGATAAACAAAAACTACTGGACCGATTTTAAAAATTCTTTCACCAATATAAAGCTACATTATCAGCGAGTAACATAGGCTATATTTTATTCTGAAAATTTAATTTATTCCTCATAAAAATGTTGATAGTTTTACACAAGGTATAAAAATTGCTTAAAAATATGCTTTCTCCACGTGCTCTGCAAAAACTATTGGTATTACATAAATAAATACTATACATATTGAACGTTCTCACTAATGTGAACAAAAAAGTCCGCGAGACAATATATGTAATTATTATAATTATGTTACAATAAACGTCTTTTGTTGAAATTAGTCAACTAAACACGGATGCGAACAAAAAGTGATTATATTCGTATCATGATATGAATGCTTTTCCAAGTCGCGGGCAGCAGCTAGTACTATCTATAAACTCATTTATGTCTTTAAAAAAACTTAAAATTACTTTAAGATGGGCCTTATTAAAAAAAATCCTAACCATCTCCTACCTCACCATGAGCCAGCACAAAACGTACCTTCCTCTTACCCCTAAAAAAACCTGGGAACAATCATGGATCAGGTATATCCCCTTCATCTCCAACCTATTACATATCAGTGTACCATCTAACTTCGCACGTCTCAGATTTATGCCCATGCTATATTTTATATATAGGCTTAACAGATAAAAATATACCTAAACAAGGGTGTTTGAAGTGGTATGAAACCCAACTCTTCATTTGCAATGTACAATTGGGGTCACATAATACAAATCCATGTTAATCAATATAAATTAACTTAGTTAACTATTTTACGGGTGACCTGGTGGTCTAGGGGTAAGGTGCCAGACTTCTGTGCTGGCGGCCAGGGTTCAATCCTCGGTCCCGGCACAGATTTATCTGATTACCAAACCCTTCCTTCACCTCTGACAAGACATCTTGTGAATGTGGGGAATGCCAGGCCTCCACCATGGTTCGGATTCCACGTTAAACTGTAGGTCCTCCATTTCATCTCACAATCACCCTACCATTACACATTAGCGTAAGTGCGTATAACCCGAACGGGTAGTAAGACGCGGTGCTAATAATAATAATAACTATTTTACCCTTTCTATTAATCATCTTTTCACTGTCAATATTTAAACTCTTAAACATTACAGAACATATCTTTCTTGTCAACATATTTTCAAACTGTTTATCAATATATTAAAGTTTTCAACTAATTAGTTCACTATTGTTGGCATACCAACCAACCTAATATTTTTGTTAAGCTACAACCTTCATAAAACCTATAATCTTTTTTCATGTACTCATAAAATTTGGTAGAGTCTGTAAGTTATTATATTAATAACTCTAATATAGTCAATTTCCACTTTTCATTTTGCTTATCAGCTATATCTATAATCTGATACTACTTAAATATTGTACTTTCACAGATTTATATTTTTCTTTTTATGCTAATTAATATCAGAACTTTACTACTTAACAATCTTAATGATGGGTTTTAGAAATGTTATTGTACCGGTTTTATTTGACTTAATTTCTTGATATATTAGTTTCTCATTGAATAAATTATCTTCATGTTATGTTTCATATTTATATTGTTTAATTGACCAAAGAAGTTGTACCAACTTATCTAATTAGCTGTTCCATACAAGTACTTTTCTTATATTATAAATTAATTAATGTAGGCACTTTCTCATATTGCATCCCATGTGCAAGTGTATTCATGCTGTAACTTTTATATACTCAAAATACTCAACCCAAATATGCTAAATGTGATACCCCTCAAAATGAACCATTCTAAGCACATCATTGGCTAGAACTTCCAGGTTCAGGTAATCTAATTAATATCGCTCCCTCTCATCGTCAACCTCACTTGAAACAAGATTTTCGATAAACTTTTTAAACAAAAAGAACAAGTGGGCTAGAAAGACAAATCTGATTATGTTCTGCGCCATAACTTTTATAAACACATGTTCTTGATTTTATTCTAAAACAACTTTTCCTAGCTATTTAACTTGGCCTTGGGTTGCTTGAAATGTGCTACAATTTCAAATGAAAACTATAGAAAGCACATTGATTTAATTTATATATTGAGCATTAAAATATATTTATTTTAATTTCTCAAATGCTTGTTTTGTTTTTCAACGTTATGTTCACACTAAAATTTAATTTCAATTGTAAGTTATGATCCTTTTTGTGTCTTCAATGTTAAAACCATTTTATGTTAACTAGCAATGGCTATATTTTCCATAGTTACTATGTATGGGCTATCATCTATCAACTGATTGTGAAGCTTATTTTACTTGAATATAACAAACTAAAATAAAACTTCCTCACAGTTAAATTTAACTCTGGTAGTTATGTCAACATCATATCTATAATTTTGATTAGAATTACAGTTAAATTATATAGATTATATTTACATTTTCTTCCTTCATATCTTTTATTGATATGATGTAGTAAGATGTACTGAATAACTAAAAGTTTTATTCATAAACATGAAACCTAAAAAATACAACTTGGAATTTACTAATTTGCATAATAATATTAGAAAGTTGATATTTAAGCTAACGTTAAAGTAGATAAATTGACCACTACAATATGTTGTTTCTTACCAAATGAAATTCACAGAGATGATACTTTAGTGAAAGAATTATAAAAAATAATAGAACATTAGAAACAACCAGTAATTTTTTATTCAGAATATTAAGATATTATAATATATGTTTTATGAGAATCATTTGAACAGTTTATTGGTTAACTTACAAATACATTTCGTCTTCACCAGACATGTAAAGAACTAGCATTTGCATAGGTGGTCTCTCATCAATAGCAATATAGAACACCACAAAAGACATGATTGATTTTGTACTTAGTCCCTTATATCTTCAATTACTACCCCCTCACTCTCCTCTTTGTGTCTTAGTAGCCTTTCGGGTTATACACATAGATAATTTACGCTAATGGAATAGGGATGAAGAGGGTATAATTCTATAGTAAATTTACCTGAATTTGTATGGCAAGAAAGTGGTAAATAATGTAGAAAAAAAACACCCACAGTATACTCGACTACCGATCTCCTCGTCACCAACAATCCGATATAACATGAGAGTGATATGTAGACCATGCAACCACCATTTCGGGTACATCTTCTTATTCTCCAAGCAGAAATATTGCTCGAATAGAATTCTGATTAATTTTTATTCGAGAAAAATCTTTGATGCTCGAGCATTATTTATATTGTGTAACTTCACTTCCCCACAGTATCCTCCACATAGTTAAACATGCTTTGCTGTAATTTATACCCTTTATTTTCTTCTAGTTTAGTTTGATGCGTATTTTCCTAAGTTACAATGGTGGTTTGTTACCATATGAGGTAGAGTTGCTGCAAGGACTACAACTGGAATGGTACTTCGGCAGACATTACTGCTCTTGAAGATGTGGCTGATCAGGAATTGCTTTTAACATGTAAGCTCCGGCACCACAGGTCAACCCCACTCTGGCTGTCCGGAAACAATTTGGTGGGTAGACATTGCTAAGTACCTAGGTTCGAAGCAAGACAGTACACTAACCATGGCTCTTATCAGGGAACATCAGATACGAGATAATCTAGTTTTACAAGAAATGTTTAAAGTGCGGAAAATCATCTTTTTTAAAACAATGTTGTATGTGAATTCTATTCAACATAGCTTGATGCTGTACATTTTACTTGTCAATCAAATAATAATATTTTAACATATTTAACTATTTTATTAAACAGTAACTAACTATCCTAAAGTGACCTCAGTGGTCTTGGAGTAAAGTGCTTACTTCAGGAACCAACCGAGGTCGATAGATTTTTTTTGAGCGATAAAAATCTAGCACAATTTCCTTCAGAGGGGAAGTAAAACTGTTGGTTGCATATGGATTGTGGCGTGTAAAAAAAAAAAAAACTGGAAGGTATGTACCTTTCCTGTCAAAATTGGTTGGCCCGTTCGCCTCTCGCTTGTAGAAATTCTTCTGTGCTGATGTAACCAGTTGAGTCAGAAAGTCCATGTTAAATACCTCAGATGAATAACTATGTTACAAAATTATATATATATTATAATCAATTTAAATAAAACACATTTTTATTGATAATGTTTTCTAGTACTACAAATAGAATTTGGTTGTTCAGGCTACTTTTGTGTTTTCATCATCATCATTATTATTATTGCGTTTATTACTATTACTCAAGGTATTTAGTGTGCACTTTCTGAATATTCTGGTTATGTAAGCACACAACTTAAAATCTAACTTCAATCCATAACAGATGTAACACCCAACCATTTGGCTGTTAATTCATTACTGTGAAAGAGAAAACCCTAATTTCACTAATGATAATTTTTTCTGCTATGCCGAAAATTGAGTCCAGGACCCTTAGCTTACTAGGCGTACAAGCTACCTACTGAGCAAGACGCCAGACATTCAGTTTTATTCAGTCGTCGAATTCAATTCAGAAATGATTGACTTGATGCACAGTAAGGGTGACTATACAGTTAACTTTCCTGTAACCGTCTAAGCCTTGAGACAAGAGAAGCTGTGTTTTCTCCAGTATCGCTTAGATATGTGCTTAGGGACTAACTTCTCTATTTGTGTGACAGGTTTTTAAGTTAGGATACTAGCAGGATTATGGTTATACTGTAGAGACAAAAGTTGGTGTGGACAATCTTTAAAGATCTTTTATTCCTATTTTCTGGCGAATTATTATGTTTCACCTAGTGGTTTGTTTATTAAATAAGATTAAGCCACTTTAACCTTGCTCTATCAACTATTCTTTGACTTTATTGCATAGTTTATAGTGATAACAACCTAGATATTTTATTGAATTTGTATTCATTTGAATATTATGTAACGATGTTCCAAACAAAGAATATGCAACACACTACAACCTAGTAATATGGAGGTTGTCTAACTCACCAAAGCTCACCAACTCTCACCAACTTTCGCTAAGTCCGACCGAGGCCTCTCCCCGTCAAATGGGACGCACGTACTCGCTGCGACGCATCCACTCTCCTGGCTTGGGCAACTATGACTGACTGAGGCGCGAGCCAAATCAGAACCTCAAACTCCAAAAGAAAATACTGTTGCCAACTTGACTTGGCAAACATCCGCCCCTGGAATGTTCCAGCTTAGCCTGGCAATTACTGGTACCTCCGCGTTCGGACCAGAGCGCTGTTCTCTACCCTTCCTTTGTTCTATGTGCCTCCCCTTCTTCCCCCCTTTACTGAGAACTTGTTTGTGGTATATAACAACCGCTGTAACTTCATAGGTCACTCATTGTATCATTGGCCTTTACCAGGTGAGGGCGCTTGATTGAAATAATATTAGAGTAAAATCTATCAAAATTCTCTTTGGTTCTAAATATGGGGAGGGAATACTTTTCCAAATTACTGTTTGGCAATACTTTAATATTTATTAATGGGGACCTTTTATTTTGATTTGGCGTGGCTGGTCCACGATCCAATGTTAGTAACTTTCTGGGGAGATTCATATTTTGCTTAGTTCTATTTATTTACGGTAGGCGCGCCCGAACCTGTATTCTGGTTCATCTATGTAACATTTAATATTGTCTAGGGTAATTTTTTTTGGGATATGAGTTTGTTTAGAATTAGATGCATTTTGTATAGGATAGTTAATTTATGTTATAGGCGCAACGGGAGATTGGGCAACGTGTTATACTTCTTCGAGCATTGTTATTGGTTTAGGCTATTTGGTAATTTAGGATAGGTCTCCAACGGTCATGGTTGGGACTTCAACTTATAATATTTAAACTAACTAATTATAATATTTTTTATAGTTATGCGAGGCTATGTTTTACGAGCTTTTTCTTGTTAAAGTTGATAATGTAAGCGCGCGCTTGGGCGCCAAATTTAAATGTTCATTTCAAACTATCACTCTACGTTCCTCTTGTAGGACAAGTAATATATTGTATGTTATGGCGGCTTAGTCTGCGCCTTGACAGACTAAGCGAAGGCTGGTTAAGCCATTAATGTACTCATCATTCATTTTATCATTGTAATTTATCAAAAATAAAAAATGTTCCTCTTGTGACCTCATGGTTATTATTTTTGGGGCCCACTTCCCGACCTCTGTGTGAGCGTCACAATTATGGTCATTGATTTGTTAAGTTTCTCTCTAAATGTATTTTAACCCAATAAAGCATTATCAACTGCTTTGTAATTGTACAATATTATCAAATCCTCCCCTAAATATCATGAAAAACTTTTAAATAAATTTTGGAGGCATCCAATGCTCAACATTTTTCTACCCTTATTGACTCGGACATTTCGGTGGGTGAAGTCCTCAAATTTCCCACAAACCTAAAATCTTGGGTTTTCCCTCCTATAACACGAACCTTTTTCTGTACACTATATAAACATGATAAAAAAAAATTATTAACATCAAGCAAAGATCATTAAACAATAAATAAAAAAAGAAGTAAATTCACATTTTAATTAAGAAAATATCAATATTTTATTAGGTTCAATTCAATATATTCACTTATATCTTTTACATTGATATAGATTTTTGTCATATCTAACTTATCTATCAATTTTTTAAACATTTTTGGGTTATAAATAAGTTGAGGATTTAGGAGTTTTTTTTACAATATCTTTAAGATTTCAAAATTGTTGTATCAATATCATATGTTGAATTATACTATTATTTAATAAATTTAGTTTATTAAAAAATTATCATTATAAAATCTTTAAATCAAAGATTTTGCATTTTAATTTTACCATTTTCACCCCTAATCCTGTGCATCTCTACCGCCTTCCCACTTGAAGTCCTCCCCTTATTGAGCTTTCACATCAGCAGGCACTGAAGTTTGTAACAGCTTTGATTTGTGAAATGGTTGGTAAAATATGTAAGGGGTGTTTTGGAGCTCAGAAAATTAGCAAATGTGATAGTTTATATTCAAATATACTAGAGTTTAAATATTTTTAATTCATATTTTAGATAAGTATTTTCATTTTGAATTGACATAACTTTGGAGGTAACTCCCAATAAAGGGGCAGGTAAGAAACAAATATACTTTAGGTCTATTTGTATAAGCAAAGCTACAATTTGAAGGGCAGTGGAAACAATATTTACATTTAATTAGAATATGCACTCAATACACATTTGTTATGGACAAAATTATTTTAAGGGGGACTGAACTAATATTAAATAGTTTGCTCTGAGTGATGACTGAGGGAGCTTTCAAAAGTAGGGTGGAAGGGATTGTTTTCATTTCAAATTATCTAATTTGGATCTAGACCTTGACTAAAGATTAATTTTAAAATATGGTGATCATTGACCTACTTTTACTCATTTTAGCATTGCTATATTTAAGAATTGTCTCCCCAGGACCACATTGATTCAGAGAGGGATGTGTACCCCCTACTTCCAATAGCTATCCCTCTGGGTGCAGACGTTTGTTGTTCACAAATATTTATTTGAATATATGCTGAAAGATGACATTAAGACAAGGGAATCAAATCTGGTACCTTTAGCTTAACACACCATTGTTCACCACAAAGTTAATGATGTCTGTCCTGTGCCCAGGAACACTCATCACTCATATTTTAAGGCAAGTATGTAAAGGACATGAGAGCATGTTGGCTAGGTAGTAACTATGATACGAGATGAACTAGGATGGCTCAGTTGTAGAGCATCTAGGCACAAAGCCAAATGTATCGGGTTCGATTCCTGTATCCAGGTTGTAATTTTTTATTTAATTAAAAAAGCCAAAGTTGATTTGGTCTTTATACCGTGTTACGGACATACTTGCAACATAATCGTCGCAGCAAAAATGCTGCAACCAGGTCACCAGAACGTAAAGCGATGTTATTTATATTAAAAACCCAAAGTTGTTTCTGTTTGCGATCAGGTCGCTGTCACATATTAAACAAGGCCCTAAATGCTTGTGACCAGATTGCAACGTTTTTGTGCAGCAACCAGATTGCAAGTATGACTGTAGTCTAATATTGCTGCTTGTACAAGTTAATTTTGTGGGGATACATTTATACATAATACATTGAAATCAACATTAAAATATGAGTGATGTAAGACCATTGGCACAGCACAAATATGGACAGCACAGAGCTAAGGCATTGGCAAGCTAACCCAAAAGTCAAGGTTTTTATTTAGATGTTCAGGTGTCATTTTAAATATGTATATATATAATTACAATATATCATCGAGCTATGTCTCTATGTGTATACAAAGTTAAACAAGTGATACAAAATAGAACTCACTATATTGGTATTTTATCTTTACAATAGAAAAAAAAGTTATAAAACAAAACTAATTTGTTGGCTTCCTACTGTAATACTCTTCACACGAAGCTGCTCATAATAACTATGTTTCTCTTTTATTGTTATACATAGTATGAATGTAATACATGTATTATTAATTGTATGTCTTGTTTCTGTACACATTAGATTGATTTTGCAAAGTCATACTACACAATCAAATACCTTAACTTCATATTTCGCATAACTATATATTTTTTGTATTGTTTAGTTTAATTTATCTCATATTTATTCTAATAAATTTAGTTGAATAATGTACCAAAAATTAAGTGAGTAAAAATTTGATTGGGATTTTGAAGAGTAATTAGTCTGGACTTCATGCTGTATATTTTTAATGTACGATTTCATTTATGTTAATGTTCATTGTACTATATTTGTTACTTTCCAGGTAGTCATAATCTGTGGAACTTTGGCTTTCAAAGCACTTCTTTAAGTACTGACCTGGACTATAAAGACTTGTTGCTTGCTTCTACCAAGATGTTTCCATGCCATATTTGTGGCAAAAAATACCAATTGAAGAGGTCACTATGGCGGCATGTTAACTATGAATGCGGCAAGAGTGCTAGTTTTGGTTGTCCTCAGTGTGCTTACAAGGCTAAACATAAGCACCACATTGTTGATCACATGAAGAGTGTCCATGGGGTTCCAAAATATAATATTGTGTTATAGTTTAATGGATGGCTCATCAAAAATATTAATATTTTTCACTGAAATTCAATGAATACTATTAATTCAAATCACTAGGAGGATTAAGTAAAATACAATAGTTGTAAAGTCTGCACATCCCCATTGGATGTTTTAGTATCAATGCGTGTGATAACCCGAGTTAAACATTTTAAACTCATCTATATACACTTAATGTGTATCAAATAAACCCTAGATGTATCTCTGATATTGTACTTGAGCTAAGAATATTTTTATAAATTACATAATCAAGGCCATAGCAGGCCAAAATTTCAGGCTTTCATAGGCAAAGAACAATTTTGAATAATAAATGAATCTAGGAGTTTATTTTAATGTTAATTCATGGCAGGGATCAAACACTTTAAGTGCTTTTAATTTGTTTAACATTTTTAGAAACTTACATAGCCCTCCTGCCTCCAAATTTGAAATTTTTTATTGAGCACTTCTTAAATAATGGCACAAGTGGTGGCAAAGGTTTAAAGTGATGGGTGGGCACTGTCTCTTTAAAATAGTTTTCTACCCTGGAATAAATTTACCCTTTACCCCTCTAAATTTAAATTTATATCACTCCATTCTTATATTTTTGAACATAATATGTATAATACAATTTCAAAAAGCCTCTAAAGGTCCCAAATTAAAAAATATCAGGTGAAGATCATTCTAAATATCTTCCATGGGCCTCTATATTTAAAAATATCTCAGTACGACCACTCCAAATAGATTCTAGAGAAGTATAATTTCCAAAAATATTCCAAACGAAGGCCTCTACAATAGGGGTATCCAATTTACAAACATTTTCAGGGGAAAGATCCCATGGAATTTCTTAGGCTTGGTGGACAACTCCCTAAAACCCCTTTTTGGTTATTCACCCCCCTTTACTCACCCCCTCTACACAAACAATGTTCCGCTGTCATTGACTCAACTTGGATAGTTTTAGAAATGATTTCTTCTTTCTCTAATAAAGTTAGAGATTTAATCATTTGTTCTTGGATAAAAAGTTGAGTCACCCCACACACATAGTCCAAAATTGTATTCTATTGAACTAAATACATTTCCAGCTTGACCAAATGTATTGAACACTTTGACTTTAATATCTGTGAGACACAAAGGAATTGTTAAGGGTGACTGATGGCAGGGAGGACACTGTTTATATTTGCGCAAACCGTAACCATTTGGGGGTAAATAACTCCTCCCTCCCCTATACTCATCCTATTCCTACTCTCTGATTCTTATTACGTTGCTGACTCATTTGAGACGTGTTCTCGAAACTACCATTCTAATATTTTCAAGTTGAAAGGTTTTGTTGTTTCTTAATCTCAATGACTTACCCACTTCCACAGCTCTTCGCACATTCACTAATAAGGGGCCTACTTCCTTTTTCCTCTGTTAATATTTTTTCTTAAGTCTAGCCAACATTGTTGTCGGACTAATGAACATAACACACTTTTTAGAAGTGTATTTAAACATTAAAATGGTGGTGACATGCTATATACTCGTATTTAGAGGGGGGCAGGTTGAACCCCCAAATTCTCCCTGACTAAGGCCTTGTACATAATCGTTTTACATTGCGTCTACTCAACTTGACCAATGAAATTCCCGACTTTTCCCCTGATTTCCCCTGATCATTTCCTAAAATTCCCGACTCAAAATTATGTCCACACCCTTCTGTTTCACCCACCCCATGGTTTTTGTTAATCTTTTTTATAAATAATAAGTTTTAATATCTAATTAAAGTTATTATTTATTTGTATTAACATGCTCTACTAAGAGTTAAAAAAATTATAAAATATATTACACAGCTACAAACACACATTGTAATTTACTGGTTTACTGATTATTATATTTTATATTTTGAGTAAAACAACATTTACCCAGATAATTTTTTTAATTTACCAAATTCTTGACTTATTCCCGTTTTTTCTGACCACTTCAAATTCCCAGCTAATTTCAACTTTCCCTGATTTTCCCAGATGGTAGACATCATGTTTTATATAGTAGCAATAAAAATTGAAAAAACTAAATAATTAAAATAAAATATTAAAATTTGTATGTAAATAAATAAAATAAAATATTCAAATATGTATGTATACAATTATTCAAACATATTTAATTAAGAATAAACTCACAAATTTATTGTTTTTAAAGGGAAACTATGTATTTTATTTAAAGCTTGGTCTAATATAAATGTTTATTATTTAATAACTTTTGATATATTAAAACCATCAAATTAACTGAATAATTAACAACACAGTGATTTGTAAAGCTTAATGTGTTTGATATGATTTAACAAATCAACTGGTCTTGTGTAATTTTTAAGAATATTCTTACTACAAATGAGGACTTGTTTAGTAAGACGTGATAATATTTACTAAAATGTGATTATGTAAGATGTTCTTTAAATTTGAATTATCTAGATTTAAATCATAAGTGATAATGGATGGATTAAACTGTTAGTAGCAGACATTCCATTTGTTTTCTTCACTGGTTCTCAACTTTATTGTGTGTGTGTTCATGGCACATTTCTGAATACTAATTGTTTTTGTGGTGAATGTACTTAAGAGTTGAGCATTTGTTTGATAAAAAATAAATTTCAGAAAATTGTAAAAACAATTAAATGAAACTAGACAACATTTTGTGTTACTATTTTTTTTAAAAGTAACTATAAACTATAATAGTGTTTCCATATGACATCAATAAATAAATTGATATTTTAATATATGTCTTGAGCCTGACTTTTTCTACACTAAAATTAGATTGTATCACTAATGAGGTGACCTACCTCGTATTCAAGTTTGATAAGTTTTTTTTGTATTTGTTGTTTGTATGAGTTGAGAATCCCAATTCGTGAAGATACGACTTCTAAACATCAATCAAAACTAGGGAGCACTCTGGTTGAGAGCTACTAGCTTACTACCAGTTAGAAAAATGGAATATTGAAATAAAAATGCAAAAATTGCTGAATTTTGGTCATCAAATTGTTATGTTCTACCAGGGCTGTCCTTGAAACAATTTTGTGTGACTCTACTATGGATTACTGTTTTTGATTTCCCCCTGCAAAATAATAACACTCTTGTTGCAAAAATCGGGCACAAACCTAGCTCCCCAGGTACAACTTCAAGTACATTTCATTACATCAACACTATATGTCTCATGACAATGCTCAAGCTTAACATTGAAAACGTAAATTCTAACATTCAATTGGAATTGTGAAATTTGCAATCAGACCCTTTTTATACTGAGAGAATAGAAAAAGGAGAAGATTTTTTTAAATTATTATCAATAGAGTACTACCCAAATTTGAGAGACTTTGAACTTAAGATGTACTCAATACATAGGAGCACATAACTTTGCGAACACACTTTTTCAACGAAGAAATTCATTAAATCCAAATATAGATGTTCATTGATTGACACATCCCTCACATTTATAATGATTGGCAACTACAAGCATCAACATTTATATACCTACTCTAGTAAATGAAAACGAACAACCACAGCGCTCACGTTAAAATGTAAATTTATAAACAATTTTATCTTGTGTAATGTTTCAATAAGAACTTTAATAAGCAATATAACTTTTCTTTATTACAAAATTTTAGAGGTGCTCGCTAAACGTAATGGCTGAACTCACTATATAATTTAATATCTGGATTGTATTTATAATTATGATATATTTTTTAAATGTAGCCCTTGGATTACCTAAAGTTGGACAGCCCTGTGCTACACGTATTCTTAAATGTAATATTGATTAAATTGATATTCATGATTCAATCTACAACACTTTTTGTGAAACTGTATACTAAATTAATGACATACAAACATTGGAATCAAATCAATGTGCAAAGAAAGTCTCTTTTCCACTTATTAAAGCATTATTATTTTTATGTTATAGATATAGTAACAACACAAGTTATGAACTATTGGCAAATAATGTTTGGCTTCCAGCTGTATAAACTTACACACTAGGTAGAGATAATTATTTGGTTAAATAATAACTTCTATTATTTCATTTTATACTGCCATACTGCACATCAGAATGTTGTATCTCATTTTTATCCCTCTTGGCAACTTGTTAAACCATTGCATGTATAAATGAGTAGTTTAAGTTGGAAAGTATAATCAATAATATATGTTTTTTCAGCTTTACCAAATTATCATTTGGTCAATTTGAATTATAAATTTTGTCAATAGAACACTTCAAAAAGTTTTATTTGGGTTTCACTTTAAAATAGTTGCAGTTCTAAACAAATAATTTTACTAATAGCATTGTAAATTGTTATTTGACTTTAATAATAATAATAATAAGAATTATAATAACAACCACTCTTTTACTAAGGAATTTGTATTTAATCCTCGAGCGGGTTCGCTGGTATATTTTACACAAGTGGGCACATAGGGTACTTTATACCCCAGTCATTTTTTACTAAACTATTAATATTCAAACGAAGAACATTTTTTTTGTGTTTTCTTTTAATTATAGTTAATTTAGACACATCCCACCAAACAAACAAAAATGTATTTTATTGTTGTGTGATTAAATAGAAAAAGCTATAATATATAACATGGAACTTTTTCTAAAAGGGATATACTTCCTATTATTATAAATAAATTATTGTTTAGATCATGTGACTACACATGTAATACAAACATTTATAGAGAAAAGGATAAAAATAACTTTTTAAAAATCAGGGAAAAGAAGTATTGCCTTCGGTCTTCGCCTGAAAATTTCTGCGGGAGGCATAATTTAAAATTGGGAAAAGTTATTTTTTTGTTTTCATTATGATCATTTTCTAAAACCAATTTCTTATTTACCATTATTTCTGAACTCACTTATTTCTATTATAATCAGGTGTTCTGTCTTACGACAGGTCTATTCCTCTTGTCAATGAACTTACACCATCAATGCACCTGTCCTCTGCGTCCTCCTTCAGCTCTCAGTGGTTTCTTCCTTCAAGTCATCTAATATTGAATCTTTCTTAAGACCTCATACAGACGATAGTTCCTCCTAAGGATGTGTCCACTCCAGTTAGTGTTGTTTCAAAAAATCATACCCAAAATGGTTCTCTTCTCGTCCTATCTTCTTAGGACTTTCTTCATTTTTCAACCTGTTGGTCCACCTGATTTTTTTTTTAATTCTCCTCCAGTAATACATTTCAAAGCACTCCAAATATTTACTTTCCATATTCTTTAAAGTCCAAATTACTACTACATACAGCGCAATGCTCCAAATGTAGGTGTGCAAAACACTCAGAACTTGACTGTAACTTCACTAATGATAACGTTATAACTCCACAGGGAATCAAATCCAAGACTTTTGCTTCTATAGGTGAACAAAAAACCGAATATGCAACTAGTAGTTAGACTATGATTGGCGAAACAATCTGTTACATGAGTAGGCGCATGGGGTATTTCATATCCAAATAATGAGCTTGCTTAAAATATATTTAATTTATAGACAATTAAAATAATTTGTTTAATTCCAACTATACCAAAAGTCAATCAAGATTCCACTGAAGGAATAGAAAAACTAACAGGCTCCTTGGGGGATTGACAGTGCTTGTCAGTGCTACAACACCAACAAATATAAGATTGCGGTACTTTACATCCCAGCGCGCCCGCTCAAGGGTTAAATGTAGAAACCCATATATTGATCACTTTGCCACAAATAAACAGATGAAAAATAAATATAGTCACTACTAGTTTTATAAACTGGTGACAAATTGACAAACCATGTAATTTGTTTGTGATAGTTATTTTTAAATATTTTCATAATTTTAACAGATATGTGAATGTTAGAAACACTGACTGGCCTAAAGCAAAAACTATGAACACTAGTTTTAAATTGACTAACACAAACTTTTTTTTTAATACTAACATATTTTGCTTATGAAAATAAAATTGTGCTTTTATGTTGGTGCTTGATTATCCTTTTGAAAATAATACTGTGAACTGTGTTAACAAAAAATATCTCTTTTAAACTCCACTTTATAAACTATAAATACTTTTTTTTCTTGCTTCTAGAATGACATTGAGGTGTTATTTGATAAGTGTTAGTATGTTTTCAACTGACTAATCTTTAAATAATACGTAGATTAGACTTAATTCACATATAAAACTTAAATTGAATTTGTATCAAACATTGCTAGTTCAAATTTTATAATAATACATAATTAAATCTCATCCAAACAATAACATGCTGTCATGTGTTGTACTATCTTAATTTAGTGTAATTTATATTTGGTTAAGGTATGGTATATTGTAAACTCCATAAAATTCTGGTTTTAAAATGTTTATTATTTTAATCTATCTAAAACCTTAAATAGGAATTTTGATGACCTGACTCAAACCATGTTAATCATAAAATGTACCTATAATTTTTACATGGAAAACCATTGTCTTATTTAATTAACAGAATTTTAATCTCAATCTGCATATAGTATTCATATGAGTACCTATAAGGTTTATTTGAGATAAGAGCTTACTTTAATTACGTACTCAAGTGTAATAGAACTGTGATAAATGAACTAGTCAAGTCATCATTAAAATTGATTCTGTCATTAAAAATCAGTACCACCATAGAATTGAACTAGTCAAATTATTTTTAGGAACTAAATGATGATAATTTTAACTAACAACTCAGGTCTTTGTAAACCAAAAAATTAACAAATTTCCAAACAAAAGCCAAAATTTGGATTTTGAGATATGTTATTGCACTTTACTGTGTATTATCATGATTATGCTATTTTTAAATTATCTTTAGGTAAGTTAAAAATGTTATAAAACGATACAATATTTGTAATTAATACTTTTGGTATTTTTGTTCCTTTTCATCAATAATCTTGAATGAGTGTTGAATTCAAATGTAATGTATTGTGATATTAATTATATTATGTTCTCTTTCCTTTGTTTTGATTCTATAAGCTCAGTTGTCACATCATATAGACCAGGGGTCAGCAACCAGTTTTATATCATGAGTCATATATGTAGGCTTAAAAAAATTATTGGGTGGTCAGTCTAAAGAATATATTGAGAAAAAATTTCAATTTTATATTTATCATATAGTAATCAGTTATTAATCTATTTTTATGAACACAATTGTTTTTTTGCCAAATCTTTTGTGAGCTAGAAAATATAAATTTGTGGGCCAAACTCGGCCCACGGGCTGTAGGTTGCCGACCTTTTATATAGATAATTGAACTTTTTTTTATGAATGTATGTTAACTTGGTCAGGACCAATGATTAAAATAATAATCACTATCTATACCTACTTACTCTATGGCACTAAGCACTCAAAAGAACATTGGAGCACTTACAAAAGTATGCCCCCTATCTCTATCTTGAGCTAGTTCTATCCAGTCCACCGTATCTCTTTCAGTTCCATTCTAATGTTATCCTCCCATCTGGATCTAGGTCTTCCAAACGGTATCTTTCCGTTGGGTTTACCAGTCAATATGAACACTGTTCTAGATTTTTACATTCATGCTGCATGTCCTACCCATCATGATCTAGTAGACTAGACTATCCTAACAATGTCTTGTGGAGAGTACAAGGTATTTAATCCACAATTATGTACCCTCCTCCACTCCCCAGTATCTTCATCCATTTTTGGACCAAATATCTTCTTAAGCACCTTGTTTTTGAACACCTAAATTTTTTCCATCATTTAAAGTAAGAGATCATGTTTCACAAAATTATTATCTACTCGTATGAGTTTCAAAAATATATTTGCATCAAATTTTAAAAAAAAATAGCTAAAAAAAAAATTTGTGCTTCTAAATATTATTTTGTAGCAGCCAAAATCAATATTTGCTATTCATATTTTTCTTTAATTGAGCTACATTTTTGATTTTAGTGTAATAATTGTTCATTCACTATGCAAAGCAAGTAAGCTATTTGATTGTTCTTATGCTTATTTTTATGAGAAACTTTGTTCTTTAATTTTTTTAATTTTTAAATAAATATTAGCTTGTTTGATGTGTTGTAAGAAATATTATTTTTATTGAAAATAAAATGATTTGAGTAAATTAATTTTTCTTTAAATGTATTATACTGATAGGCCACTGATATATTTTCAAACATGTTTCAATGTCATTGATATGCATATTCAATATTAATATTAAAATAGGTGCTCACAGGACTGGGATGTAATTGGTGAACAACTTAAAAATAATTTTCAAATAAAATAAAAACACTGGAACACCATACTGTGGTTTTAATACTGATGATATTTCAACTTAGAAGGCAAAACTTGAAAAATCCAACTTCATGAGGCATTTCTGGAAAGTACAGATACAAAGACCATAAAATTAATTATAAATAAATTGTTTTTACTAAATTTTTACTGAAAACTACTTACATATGAATAAGTTTATTTTTCCACATATTCACTGCCATTGTCCAAACACTTATTAACCATGGAGACACCAACTTCTGGATCCCCAAGTCATAAAAGTCTGCCGCCTGCCATTTGAACCACGTTATGACTTCTTTCACCTCATCATCACTGTAGAATTTTTTTCCACCCACATGTTTCTTCTAGTGAAAAACAAGTGATAATTGCTTGTCCCGAGGTCTGTACTGTCAAGCGGATTATCTGAAATATCCCAATTGAAACTGTCAAGCAGCTCAGTGGTTGAACGCGCGGTGTGGGCCCAAGCATTGTCTTGGAGCAGGCAGACGCCATCAGTCAACATTCCCCTCCTTTCGTTGTGAATGGCCCGTCAAAGCCGTCTCAAGTTCTTACAGTATGCATTGACATTAATTGTTGTGACAGGAGGCATAAACTAAACCAGGAGAATGACTTTTCTGTCCCAGAAAAATGTATTTACAATCTATTTATTTTGCCGAAGTTGACATTTTGAATTTTTTGTTTTGGGGGAATGCGTATGGCGCCATTGCAATGACTGCTGTTTTGATTCAGTCAGAAGTATGGAGATAAAGCCAAGTTTCATTCTCAGTCTCAATAGAGTCCAAAAACTCATCTCCTTCCTCTGTGTAATACATGAGAAACGTGAGCGCTGAACCCATCCGTTCTTCCGTTAACATTTTGAACACCCAACGGGAATAAAAAAATTTGTAACCTAAGTTTTCTATCATGGCTTCATAAATCATAGTCTTAGACACTTCAGGAATAATGTCATGCAGCTTTATTATTGTCAAACACCTATCTGTGTGAATTTTTCTTTCAGTTTTTTGAAGAAGGTCTTCACAGATCAAAGATGGCCTAACGGTCCTTTGTTTGTCGTGAACATTAGTTCTTCTTTTCGAGAATTCATAGCCCCACTTTCTCACATTTTGTTGATTCATAATGTAAATCCTAAACATCAGAAATTTGCTAGTGAATTTCCGCTGGGCGCTTACCTTCTGCATTCAGAAAAAATATCATTGAACGACTTCACAGTTGGCTAAATCTTGGATTGGTGCTGCCATTTTAATAACGCGCCACTCAAACAAAACCTATTCTCATACTGCCAAGCTGCCAAACCAAAGCAAAAGGAATTCCAAAAGTATCAAGGTCAACACCAGTCTACTCACAGCAAGCATTTAAAATCCGCCTAGAGGCATCAACATTTTGTAACTTTACTTTCCTGACATACCTCGTATATTTTACTAAGATAATGTTTGTAAACTTATAATTTTCTATTCATATTATTCTTCAGGAAGTAACCAGTGAAAACAATCACAAATATGTTTATCCATAGATACATGCATACCTACCTAATCATGCTGTTCTCAAAAGGGTTAAGCAAGAAACTGTGCATATAGCTCAAAAAACAACAACTTTGTACTTAATCCATCATCACTAACTTTTTCCACACTTGCCCATCCTTGCATACTTTCTTTGCATCAACAACATCCATACACTCGGGTTATAAATTATCTTTTATTCTTAAAACTCTCTTTTTCACAAATCCGTATACCATATTTAGCCACATCTTACTTGGCCTAGCCCTTCCTTTTGATACACACTCTACCTTAGGATATCTGCTTTGTCACTCTGTCCACATTCATCCTCTCAACATGTCCAAACCAATGTAACACGCTTCTTTCACATTGACCTATTGGATTCCCTTTCAAACAGCACTCCTTCAACACCCATTCAATACTGACTGTCCATATGAGTTTTTCAACATACATTTCTTAGATATCTCATTCAAACCACATTCACCTTGCTATTGTCTATCTCTTGACAAACCCACGCTTCACATCTATAAAACAATGTTGGCATTACTGTTTCAATATATATATTTTTCTCACACTTCTAATAAACTTAGGTGCTTAGGGGTAAAATACCCACGCATATCCCATATGACTTCTACTAATGGCATAATAAATACTCACATATTTTTATGATTTGGGTTGGTAGTAATATTAAAACCAAATTCAAAATACATATTTAAATATGTTTTTTCAGGAGAAAGGTTTAAAATATTAGGTTATTACTATACTTCGAGTTAACTTTTAGTGAAACGCCTTAATTTTATACAATATTTATGTAAGTTGTGTAAGTAGCTTAAGCAACCTATGTATGTAAGTGTTTTAAGTATCTTATTTGTGTGAAAGATTATTTGTACATTACATGTAATAGAGAAAATAGAATAAAATAAATAAGACTTTTGTTTTAAGTATGTAGAAATTACAAATAAACAATCAAACTGGAGGGAAAATAGGTATTAAAATTCCCCTATTCAAACAAATGACAACAAAAATGTATAAATACGAAGCGTGTCCGGAAAGTAAAGATACAATGACCATAACATTTACAAATAAATGTTTTTATCTAAACTAATACTGAAAACTACTTACTTTTCCACATATTCACCGCCATTGTCCAAACACTTATTAAGCCTGGGAACAAACTTCCGTATCCCCAAATCATAAAGGTCGGCCGCCTGTCCTTTGAACAATGCTGATTTTTTCTTTAACCTCATCATCATCGTCATTGTAATCATCGATTCTTTTCCCGCCCAGATGTTTCTTCAGGTGAAGAAGCAAGTGCTAATCGCTAGGCGCGAGGTCTAGACTGTAGGGCGGGTAATCCGAATCATCCCATTTGAAACTGTCAAGCAACTCAGTGGTGGTACGCATGGTGTGGGCGCAAGTGCTGTCTTGGGGCAGACAGACACCATCAGTCAACATTCCCCTCCTTTTGTTCTAAATGTCCCATCGAAGCCGTATCAATATCTCACAATATGCATTGGCATTAACTCTTGTGTCACGAGGCATAAAGACAATCAGGAGAATGCCTCTTCTATGCTAGAAAACTGTAGCCATGATTTTTTTTTTGCTGAAGTCAATGTTTTGAATTTTTTTGGGTTTTGGAGAATAATTATAGTGCCATTGCAATTATTGGTGCTTCAATTCAGGAGTGAAAAATGTATGTTTGGCTGTCTTCATATGAAAATATAATCGCTGGGTGACGTAATCCATAAAATTCCTCCAAGTAGTGCTACCTTTCTATTCTCTTTACAGTGCATTGAATCATAAGTAGAGAAAAGATGTCTTAATAACAATGAAGAATCTTAAAATTCTTTATATGTGATGGCAAACCCATCCAGAATAGAAAAATAAATATTTCCTCAACTTTAATGACAATCTTCCACAGGTAATCTTGAAAATGAAACATTGGTCAAGAGCCTTTTAGTATGAAAATGTCATAGTGGTAGCTGGACAACAGAATAACCTATCTTGTAACATAACACATACTAGTTCTACCAAGTTGTAAGAAACACTTACACCTGTATATTTTCTGTAACACAAGTGGAATCAATTTAAATTAGTTGGAAAATGACATCTGGACATAGGAATAGAACTCAGGACCTTTGGTTTGGTGCACCAATGCTCTACAAAAGCTGTCCAGGAATAAGTGCTCCTGAGTTGCAGTTCACGATACTATTGGTCACTCATATGTTGGGGACAATTTCCACATCCATCACAGACTCACCCTTAAACTATGAGTGAAGAATGACCCTGAGAACGGGATGAATCCTGGATAGTTCAGTGGTCGAGCATTGGTGTGCTAAGCCAAAGGTCCCAGCTCGATTCCCATGTACAGATGTCATTTTTATACTAATTTGAATTAATTTAAATTTGGTTTTCTAAAATTAACAGTGCCATATTTACAATGATTTGCAACCTGTGTGCTTATCATATACAGATGGAATTTCTCCCTTGTAGATTGATTCTGTAACACAAGCTCATTAACTTTTTACAAGTCATAATTATTGTTTTTCTACAAGACTTAAGACCCTGGGTAAAAATTCTTTACAAGTGCTTCTGCTTTGAAAATAACATGTTTTTCGGGTGTGAAATTTTTTAAGTTCATGTTCATAGGACTTTCTTGCGTATATTATTTTGTGAAATGCGGATGTTGGTGGATAATGAAGACAATACTGCGGGTGTAAGACAGCCACACGAATACATGCTAAGAAACAATTTTGTAGGAATGAATTACTTTGAATTTAAAGGGAACTTCTGGTTAAATGCTTTACAATTTGAAAATATTTTGGCTGAAATCTTCAAAATAGAACAAAGAGATTTTACTGGTCAGTTAAACAAAAACTGCAGAAAGAGCTACACTGGCTTGGAAATTAGGGAAATATCATGCATGGATTAACTGATATTCATGGGGTGAAAAAAACATCAACAATAAAACGACAGTGGATAGATGTGTGCATGATAATGTTGTCAACACTGTTATTTGATAATATTGTCAGTTGGCCAGAAAACAATTTCAACATCGTTCAACAGTTACATGTTACAACTGGTTTTCCACAGGTTTGTGGTGTTGTTGACGCTCTTCTAATAAATATAGATGCTCCAATCATTAATGAACCTGTGTTAATGGATCTACATCAAAATCACTTCATAACTTGTATGGCTGTATGTGGACCGAACTTGAGATTCCACTACTCAAGTAGTAACTGACCAGGGAGTGTGTATGATGCATGTGTTTTGAGCACTAGCACATTGTGTAAAAGAATGAGAGGAGGCTAAAGATTGCATCCAACCAGGTTATTCTTAGTGATTCGGCTTACCTCTTGAAAGAGTGGTTTATCCTCTCAAACTATGATGACCCATATGACGTTCTGCACACAAGGTTTAACCTTGCGTTTGGTTGAAAATGCATTCAGAATTTTAAAGGAAACGTTAGCCTGTATGAATTTATGGACAAAGTCTTCAAATTTTGTGTAACTTTGTGTAATATGTCCAAGAAGTTCAAGTGACGATGAAGAGGAAGAAGCTGATGGAAATTGTTTGGATGAAACTGAGGAAACTAGCCAAAATACTCCACTGATTGGTGCTCTAGTTAGAGCACGGCAACTAGTTGAGTACTCTAAGTACCGTATAGTGAACTTCATTGTGCTAATTCTTTGTTCAGTCCGTTAAACTAAGACTCGTTGAATTTTCAGATTGAATGCAATAATTCTGATAGTTTACCTAATATTAATAAGTTGATGATTAGGTACATTAACCGAAGACATTTCACTCTGTGTCAATAAATTGAGAATTCAAGGGAAAAGGAGGAAAATCCAATTTTAAATCGAATTGAAAAAGTGCTGCCATCTGTTAGACAATCATGAGACCTTTCCAATGCATTTCAGACTATGGTAAAAAGAGTTTTCTGTCATATTTAAATAAATAAAAGGAAAATGTTTCCCGGGATCCTTATAGAGTTTGAGGTATATACGTTGTTAGTGGCGTATTCTCTGAGTATGATAGTCCCGCACCTAATACCCATAATTATATGGACTAGTTTCTAAATTAAATGTTGTCTGTGCAAACTGTGTAAATAGTAATGTTTAAATTGTGAATAAATACACATGTATAATGTATCTATATATTATTAATTTATAAACTAATATTTGTTCATAATTCAATTATATTGTGTTTAAAGTAATTATTCCTCCAAAAGGGTCTTCTACCTACCCAGCTTATGAAGCCCAGGACCTGTTGCTTGAAAACAGCAGGCGAAGCTAGAGAAGTTCTAATGACCTTGAACAATATCTATGAGATTGCGACACCCCCCCTTGCCCCTCGCCAACAAATATTGGCCAATGAACTGGGGTGTTTACAACCCAAAGCCTGCTGAATACTTATAGTAAGCAAAACAGTGTACCAACTGTTGAACAAATATTCAAGAATCAAGATCACAATGATTATTTACTAGGCCAGTATAGTTCAAGTAAAATAAAATAAAATAAATGAAAATAATATATGCATGTGAAATAATCAAATAAATAACAAGCGTTAAACTATGCAATAATTAAATACAAATTTGATTATGTTTATGTATTCTAGGCGCACATGTATCATCATGTATTTGGTAAACATATTTACCACCATTTTCATGGGTGAAGCAGGGGTGGGAGGGGGATGAGGGGCTAATTTAACTGTATTAACTAGATTATTGATTGTTGCTTATAAGTTTATAATAATTGTTTGCAGCATACATTATCGAATTATTAGTCATTGTGATTTTATATAATTATACATCAAGGAATCCCAAAAGTTAGGAGTGTAATTTCATAGTTTCAATATGATTGATCAGAAAAAGGTAAAATAAATTTATTTTCAGATGTAACTAAATGTCTTAGCAATAAACCAATGACGTAGCGATAGAGAAATTGGCCCAATAAGAAAAAAAATCTCCCGTTTGTTACTGATATCACAGTTTACAGATCTAAATAGCTTCTGGAGCATAACTAGGATTTAATAGATAGTTTTAGGCTCATAATTACTATTGCAATGTGAGTTGGACAAGCCACCTTATTCCTCCCACCAAGTTCTGATGGACGCTTGATCCATGTACTACTTCATTTTACTCTTTTTTATATAAATATTTTTTACTTTACGTATTTCTACCTGCGAGTCCGACACCTTAGCTCAATCAGCAGTTTGCCTTCCAACTGAGCTAAGGGTTCCGGGTTTGATTTAGTGCATGAACTAAAAAAATCATTATTATTTGTCCCAGAAAGTGCACACACACTAAATACCTCAAATAAAGAAAAAATGAAAATGCTACTTGTGTGTACTTTTAATTACACTCAACCAATTGAATAGCGTATGTCACTCTTATACAATCAGGAGTGTGCTCATTCTTACTTAAATCTCATATTATCTAGGTATTGCAATGAACTGCAGTGTGCTGTGTTTCGATATTCCATTAAAATTTGAGTGGATGATAGTCATCAGTAGTTTCACGTTTTGGTGTGTTTTGACCATAGTTCTGGTGTACTTTTATGAAGTAAAAATATGTAATAGGCTGTAAAGGTGGATATTGAAACAAAGATATAAATAAGTCAAAAAAGAGAGACGAGGGGAGTTGGGAGATGCAAAGTTTCCCAAGTTAGAATGTGAGTACGAAAAAAACATACATGTTTGAGATCCATTGTTCTAATATAGAGGTACTCATGTTTAAATATTTCCAAGGAAAGCATCTCTTTATCTTCTTGGCCAATGGTGGTTAAGAGTCTTTGACCCCCGAATCCTCCCTGCAGCATTTATAGTACAGCATACCTATTAATTTTCTCCGAATACGCCACTGGTTGTTGTCCTGGGAAATGTGTATAATGTGACT
>CABEEJ010000038.1:43173-132865 GCA_901482245.1 Timema douglasi
AAAATTTATAAAAAAAAAAAAAAAAAAAAAAAAAAATCAAGTCAAAATTTCCTACTAGATAGACTCCTGAAGAATCACTAAAAAGTTCATTTTTTTTTTTCCTTTAAGAGAAACTCTTTTTGCCAGTGTTTTGGCTCATTGTTAATTACTTCTATACCTCTCGCATTCAAATTAATGAGCAACAAAAACTCTCACAATCTTGACAATGCAAAACGATATCAATCAAAACAATCTCCCACCTAACCTATAAAACAAAGATAGACTTTTTACAATTTTATTAACAAGTCCTGTAGAATTCATCTACAATTGTACATTTCAAATGCCATCTTAAGAGAACCGTAAATCCCTAGTTTAGACTCAAACTGAATGTGCTGATGAAGTGAAGTGATGGGAAAGGGGGTGCAGGCTAGTATTGAATGGCAATGTTGAGTTAGTGACCCAATCATAAAGCGTAATGCTTCCACTGATATGCAGAAAAAAAGCTTATTTTACTGTAAGAGTTGGCAAACTCACATTAACCACACTTTTATGGCCAATTCACCACATGTGGCGATTGGCGATAATGTTGCCTACACCGGATATAAAGTCTCTGCCCCAACCTCCCCCATCTTTGTCATATTTATTTTCAATTATTCAAACCTGTAATGATGGTTGTTGTTCCACAACTGTATTATATGATGTTTGTGTGTGTTATAATATGTTTTTTATTCTCATTAATTACAAAGGAAAAAATTAAGATAAGTGACAATATAGCTTTGTTTTGCAATATAGATAGCGAAAAAGTAGTGAATCTAGCGAAAAAATTTCAAAGTTATTTTCTCAAGCTAAGAAGCAATAGTGATTGCATAAGCCTTTAAAACAGTAGTCATTTCCCCCCACCCCACCCCCCAACACCTCCTCACCCTTGCACCAGCTATTATTAACCTCCTGCCCTCCTTTCCACATGTTTCTCCATATTATGGACCATCTTTTGACTGAAACATTTGTAAATTAACTGAAACAAGATTTAGAATCTATTAAATTCGTATTTTTGCTAAAAATAGTTCATCATTGTCACAAACCTCTAAAATGACCCACATATTATTAGTTATTAATTTATGTTTAGTTATCATGGTATATTGATCAAGGTAAAGATTTAGAATGATGTATGTGCACATTGAACTTGGAATGCAGGTCACATTTTAAGTCATTCTGAGTTAAATTTTGCATTGGTTATTATTTTCATTTCAGTTCAAAATAGTGCACTACAAAGCAACTAATTTATTCAACGTTAACTATAGCAAATACTGTTTGTATATAGTATCTATTAGATGAGACGAAGACAAAATATATGCAAAGGAGAAAAATATCACAACGATATTCAACTGTACCTATTATCATCATGATCACCATCATCATCATCACCATCATCATCATCATCATCATCATCATCACCATCACCACCACCACCACCACCAATGTTTCCAGCCTGTAGCTGGGTCACTTACGTAAAATGTGATACCTTCCTCTTTATTTCCACTCTTATTCCTGCTTTATTTGTTTCCATTCTTTTCCTCTCTTTTAAACAATTGCTTACAGCCAATTTACATATTTCTGATGCATCTGTAAATATAAGTACAGATCAAATCACGCCATTTATAGCACTTCCTTACACTTCAAGGGCACTTCTCTCTTCCGAAGCAGGTCTTTTACACACCTGTAGAACATTTCCACCTGCTACATCACTCTTCTTATTAGATCTTCTCTACTCCCACCCATCACCTCAATCACGCTTCCAAGATATTTTATACTCTGTAGCGTACATTTCTCAGCTCTACTCCATCCAACTTTATAGCTTTGCTAGGTCTTATCTTCTTCCTTGTCATTGCCATTAGCTACTTCACACTTCATCATGCTAAATTTAATTTCACATTCTTTCACCTCCTTATTCCATTCCTGTAGCTGTTCCTGCATTTTCTCTTTCCCCCCCTCCCCAATACCATTAAGCCATCAGAAAACACCATGGCTTTCATTTTTTCCTCCCCAAGTTTCCTTGCAACTCTATTCATGCCCATTTACATTACCATCACAAAGAGCAGTAGTGCTTGTGTCAGATTTAGTTCTTGGAATAGTAATTTTAAATTTTGGTTGTTTTATACCGGTGGTATTCAAACTTTTTTGTTCACGTATTCCTAGATATAATTTATCATTTACTTTATACCCCCAAAGTGGTTGATACATAATACAAGTTATACATATTGTAATCTACATCCAAAATAAATTACTTCCAAAGTAATGTATTAAATAATAAGTTCTAAATGATATATATATTTATTACATTTTACATACCCCCTAAGATGTCTTTATGTACCCCAGGTTGAATACAACTGGTATAGTGTGTGTACTTAATTTAAAAGCTGACGCCATTTTATATTATCACAACCATTCTTTACTTTGGTTTTATTGCAGGTGATCATGAGAACTGGAAACTACTATTTGGAAACATTTCTCTAAATACCTCACAGCAGGATAATGGGATATCACCAGTAATGCAACATTCTTGTCAGACTTGTGGAAAACATTACCGTTTTCAGAGCGGACTTTGGCGCCATAGGAAGTACGAGTGTGGCAAAACTCCAAGGTTTAGTTGCACATTTTGTGTCTACAAAGCTAAACACAAGCATCATCTTATGCAGCATTTGGAATCTATTCATGGTGTTGTTCTAGAAACTGATGAACAGAATTTTGTCTAGTGGGAAACATAAACTATAGTTGCGATGTGCCATATTTAAGTTTACAAGATATAATTTCAAAAATATGTCTTTTGAATGAGAAACGTTGACTGTTATTGAAAAGATTGAAATGGCACCCTAAATAATAATATACACATAAATGCATTAAAATGATTTCCAGTTTATTCCATTTTATTCTATTATGGTATTTTCTTCCACATAAAATATTATTAAAAAAATATTTTTTGGGATACATTTTAGAAAGAGGAAGGAGCGAAAATTAATTTGTGGGAAATCCATTCTTGATAACAGTTAGTTGTGATTAACTCTTGCAGGACCTTGATATATGCTCCATCTCATTTCACTCCACAGAATTACTATCATTACATTGAATAAATTGTTTTGTAAACTTAACTTAATACCACTATTAAAACAAAATTTATCATTATCTTCTTGTTGATCTTGATGTACTTTTTAATATCCTATAAATTGTAGTTTTATTGCATATCAATTTGATAAACATGTCTACATATAAATAATATATTTTATTTTTGGATTTTAAAATTGCAATATTATTCTAGTTTCAAATATATTAAATTTAAGTGTTTTTTTCCCATAGGGTTTTCATTGAATTCCACAAATTGTTATGTTGTTCGGCAAAATCCTCTTAGTTTTATCAAAATATTATACTAATAAAGTATGGTTTACAACTTTCCCTTCAGTATGTGCTACTCTAGATGAACATTCTTGATTTCTGCCACATTTTGATTAGGTAATTCTATTTATTGCCAGGCAAAGACTCAGGGGGCAGTCAAAGGATAAGATGGCCGCCTCATGGTAGTTAAATATTGGATAGAGGACAAAAACCCTCAGGGGTTACAGAGGAAAGATTTGACTTGCATTAATTTTATTATTGCTATCCAAACATGTTTCAATGTTGTAACTAATGTATTAATAATATTCATATTGTATTCAGAGTAGAATATAGACAGCTTTAAATAGTGATAAAAGTTTATAATTGGTAATTGTGTTAATTATAACTAACAATTTGTTTATTTTTGGCATTATGTACATGCTTTATCTGAAGCTCAAAACAGTTTACAGGTAATAAATCCTTTTATGCAATATTTCAATTGTCTTTTCTGCTTTCAACTCATGTCACAGCTATTACTATTCTCTCAATCTTAAGTTTAGTTTTCCTTTGCCCTTGCTCATTAATATTCTCAAAAATAAATTACATCATTTTATAAATAAAATAATGATAATGAAAGTTATAGAGTGGCTCTAAATTATCACACGTACGAATTGAAAACTGGTCCTAGTCTCCAGAGGTGGACACTTTAAATGCAATGAGGGCCAAAATGGACAAAGAGTGACACTAGTGAGCTGCATTCATGTTTTCATATGTGTGGATATGCTACCCCATATGTAAATATACACACTAGTTGTCTCATATGATTATAGGCATAACAATGATCAAATAAAACATACATATAATATCCTTGTAAAGACCGCACTAGACGTTATGCAAGAGATGCTGCTTAATAGTATTGTTCACTCCATAGTCACACACTTCATTCTCGTAGCTGCCATGTCCGACCATGCCAGGAACAAAAGTGCTCGTTGGCACTAACCAAACAATAGACATTGCACCAGTTCATATATTGCCAACCTTACCTAACCTAAATACTTTAAACAAACAGGACAGTCCTCCCCTCTTGGACAAAACACAAAAAGTTAATCCTTAATCTATATGGACATATTTAATAAAAAAATTTAAAAAAATTGTGACCTGGCGGTCTAGGGGTAAGGTGTCAGACTTCTATGCTGGTGGCCGGGGTTCAATCCTCGATCCCGGCAAAGATTTATCTGATTACCAAACACTTCCTTCACCTCTGACAAGACATCTTGTGAATGTGAGGAATGCCAGGCCTCCACCGTGGTTCGGATTCCACGTTAAACTGTAGGTCCTCCATTTCATCTCACAATCACCCTACCATTACAAATTAGCGTAAGTGCGTATAACCCGAACGGCTAATAATAATAATAATAATAATAATAATAATAATAATAATAATAATAATAATAATAATAATAATAAAATATGCGTCATGTCCGAAAATTAAAGATGCATCGTGTCATTGCCGCAGGGAGAGTTTAAATACTTGTTGTGAGTAGACTGGCATTGCACTTGATCATTTTGGATTTCCTTTCTCTTTGGTTTGGCAGTATGATAATAGTTTTTGTTAGAGTGATACGTTATTAAAATAGCAGCGCCAATCCAGGATCCTGCCAAACGTGAAGTTCGTTCCATGAAACGTTTTCTGAACTCAGAAAATTCACAAACAAATTTCTGCTGTTTGTGGTGACATTATGAATCGAAAAAATACAACGAAGTGGTCCCATGAATTCTCGGGAAGAAGGACTAATGTTCATGACAAACAAATGATCGGCAGGCCATCTTGAAATCTCTGAAGACCTTCTTAATAAAATTGAATGAGAAATTTGCTCACACAGGGGAGCAATATGAGTTTTTGGACTCTATTGTGATTGGGGATGAAACTTGGCTTTATCTCCATACCCCTGAATTGGAACAGCAATCATTGCAATGGCGCCATACGCACCCCAGCCCCCCTCCCCCTCCTTGCCATCCCTCTCCCAAGAAATTCAAAATGTCAACTTCAGCAAAATATTATCATAGCTTTATCTTTCTGGGACAGAATCTCCTGGTTGACTTTATACCTCCTGGCACAACAATTAATGCCACTGAATATTGTAAGACCTTGAGACGGTTTTGACGGGCCATTCAGAACAAAGGGAGGGGAATGTTCAATGATGGTGTCTGCCTGCCCCAAGACAACGCTCAGGCCCACACCACCTTGCATGCCACCACTGAGCTGCTTGACAGTTTCGATTGGGATATTTTGGATTGTCTGCTTTACAGTCCAGACCTTGCATCTAGTGATTATCACTTGTTTCTTTACATGAAGAAACATCTAGGTGGAAACAAAATTCACCGACGATGATGAGGTGAAAGAAGAAGTCATAACATAGGTCGAAGGGCAGGTGGCAAATTTTTATGACTTGGAGACCCAGAAGTTGGCTCCTAGGGTTAATAAATGTTTGGACAATGGCGGCGAATATGTGGAAAAATAAACTTATCCATATGTAAGTAGTTTTAAGTAAAAGTTTAGTAAATAACATTTATTTGTAAATTTGTATCTTTACTTTCCAGATATGCCTTGTATATTTAGTGATTAGTGTTGCTACATGTTTCCACTATTATTATTTTTTTAGCTCTGCGTCATACTATCCGTTCGGGTTATTTGATTATGTATAAATTACCCTAATAGTTTTAGGGACTACAGAAGCTATATTTACAGGAATTGTGCCCGCATTTTTACTGTAACAGTGTGAAAAACCATTTGGGAAAAACCACCCTCAGTATACCCGACTGAGATTCGAACCTCGATGTTTCCATCATCGGCAGTGAAGTGTACTGTGAGAGTAGCACTTTAGACCATGTGGTCAACAAAGCAGATTCCACTATTTACAAACACAGCTTGGTTTCCTATCTTTTCCACTATCTAACCCCCACAAGCCTAAAACAAAGTCTTCTCACAGCCTTGATGGTTGGTAGCTATGATTGTCTACTTTCTCGCAATTCTTAAGTGTCTCCTGGTGTTTTCGCCGGTTTTCATTCCCCTCAGTCTCCACTGCAGGTAATATCAGTAGCTGCTGGGTGTCTTGTGGTCTTGTGCAAGGGACCAAGCCTCGTTGTGGCTCAGGTACCAGTGGATTCCAACTTACTACTGCCGTTCCTTTGGTGGTGATTTATTGTGTTCTGGACTATCTCGCTGGACCTATATCGGTTCTCGAAATTAGTTAATATGTTGGTGTCCAACCATTCTCCGATTGTACCTCATACATTCATGTCCCTAGAGTCTTGCTGATAACTCTTGCTGACCACTTTAGGTATTGTGCACTTTACTACCTAAAATGCACTGTTTCCCTCATACCAACATTTCCAACTATCTTTTTTGTTTGGTTGGTTAAGTGTCAGGGTGGAGCTTGCTTATTGGTATTTTGAGATGTCAGCCCATAAGAAGCCTCGCTGGTGTTTTTCCAGTAATGGTTATGTATGTAATCTTAATTGTAAATAGAGCTCTTGCTGTTCTGATATACTATACTAAGTGACAGCATATCTTTGAATTTTTATCTATTTGATGGAAAAATAGTATTTTTATTTTACAAATTGTTTGATCTTAAGACCATGTCACTGGATGGTAGTGTAATCTTATGTCTAAAGGTGGAAATTGTCAAATGTACTTCCACCCCCACCCCCCTTTTTTGGTAGGTTGTGTGGCTATCATATGGACAAAACTTTTGTTTTTATATGCCAATTAATAGTACATGCAAACACCCCATAATTTTTGATTGGTTTCGCCGTCTTCAAATTCTGAAGCGCCAAGTATCCCGTTTATCGATTCAATGTTTATTTTGTTTGCATCTTCCTTCCACCCCTCCTTCGTGGCCAACTTTCCTGTAGGGTAACATTCCATTTTGGTCCTCCTAAATTTTAACAGTGCAGGAATGCCTAATCTTTTGAATTTAAAATGTATTGCTTATAATTTTACTTCTCTTAATCTAGCCTAGGACTCGCTTACAACTTATTCTTGTGTATTATTCATATTAATCTAATTTATAATATGTACCTCACTACCTTACCTTTTCTTTATATAAATCTTTTGCACAAAGATTGGTATATTCCTTGAAAACGGAAGATTGTACTTTTTTTTTCTCAGATGACTGCCATTGTTGTGAAAAAATAATATTTTTTAGGGGCCTTGTTAGATCATTGTTATGTCTCTCCTTGCTGGCTGCTGTGTGCCAGTAAAATTGAAAGAATGCAACAATTTTGCTCAATTTCAGTTTAAAATGTTTGTTCAACATTTCCATCGGTTCCTCAAATTCTACCTCGGTCACTTCTTTCAAATCGTATGTTTGTTATAGTCAATAATTTGGCATATTTCACAATTGTCAGTGACGCCATTTGCCACAAAAATTAATGTTCACTCTCTAGTCGCACAGTTGGCGCTTGTAGCTGCCATATTATAATGTGCCGAGACAAGAGAGCCAGTAGGCGCTAACTAAACTATAGACATTGCACCAGTTCACATGTTGCCAACAGGACCAGATTTAGAAATTAGGATGTCCCAAGGGGATAAATAATTAGAGGCTCCAAAAGTAAACAAAACAAAATTATTTTCAACATTTCCTCATTATTAACTTTTTTTTTACAAAATTAACTCTTAAAATCTCAATGTTAATTATATTATTTGAATCAAAACAAAAATGTTATATATTTTGTTTGTGTCTAGTTTATCTTGATAATAACAAAAAAAATTCATTCATAAATTTTCTCCCCAAAAATGACTAAAGTTTGTTTTTTTTTAATTGACACACCTTTAAAAGTTATCCTTGAAATTACGGCTGAAGCCTTAATGTGTTGAACATACAACACAGTGCCATACATAAATATTTAAGTAAATAATATTTTGTTAGAAATATATGAAAATTGATATAATAAGCTATTAATTTTTTTAAAGATTTTACCATTGCCACAATCTATAGAGCCAAAATAAATTTATTTTTTATTATAGCAACAGTTTTTGGAAGTCCCTGCTTTGTGGAAGCCCTTGAGTGGTCGCCCCCTGTCACCCACCTTGGTTGCCAACCTAACCTAACACCTTAACCATACATGACAATACACTTAGTGCAAAATATGTGTCCAATATATATGCTTGCATTATCCAATGTTATGTAAAACTTCCTCTTGTCAGCAATCTCAATGGCAATATTAATTACTTTCTTGAATACAGTCTGCCATTTAAAAAGTTAATTCCAACAAATTGTCTTTTTATAACTAGAAATGAGTTTATTGACACATTTGATATGTTTCATACGGAGGTGTATCCTCAAATTAAGTCACAGAAAAACTAAACTTAGAAACAGCCACTTGCTCTAAATGACGACCAAATGTAGGAGGGATGAAGTATGTTGAAGACAGTGTGAAGAATGGTGTATTGTTTTCAATTACTCAACAACCCACTTCAGTTGCCTCATGGTCTAAGGCGATACTCTCGCAATAGACTGGACTGCTGATGACGGGGAGATCGAGGTTCAAATTTCAGTCAGGAGTACTGAGGGTAGTTTTCCAAAATGGTTTTCCACTTTTCCTCCACACAAATGTGGGTACACTTCCTCTAAATAGATTAATCTTCCTGACCCCTAAAACTATTAGAATAATTAGTACATAAGCGTACAACCCGAATGGATAGTAATACGTGGTGCTAAAAAAAAAGTACTCAACACCAGTTAAAATCCTCCTATGACAACTAATGCAAATTTTTACTTTAAATAAATTAATTGCTATTGATTTTTTTTTTTTTTTAGCATATGACATCATTGACCGGGATAAATATAGTATAATATGATCACCTGTGTTTGTAGACATTTAGCCGCTCTGGTGGTACAGAACGTTATCCGGGATACACCTATGTAGATTGTGTACACATCGTACCCTCAATGAGATGATGTGATGATAGTATTATGAAGGTGTGGAACCTTGAGTGATCTTAAATCTAACTTAAGCTTAACTAACCAAACTCTGGTGACCATTGGGATATTTCCCCTTTCAGGAAAAATACCCATTGTACCAGCTGAGAATCAAACCTGAGAACCCTAGGTTTGTAGCCAGGTTCATTGACCACTATTTCATGGGATCAGTTATTACTATTGATGACTGTATTTAATTAATTGTATCCATGGTAAATTTTATTAATAGTCCCCTTGTTGGGGGGTACCATATTGATTCAAATGGGGATGTGTGTCCCATCTAGTAGATACACTACTGGTTTTATATCTTCAAGTCTTCAAAAGAAACATAAACTTAATTACGAAAATTTAAACATACATAATTGATTGTTATGCTCAACAAATAAGTGCAGGTTGTGACATCCACGTTTAAATTGCCTTTATTCTTTTTCAAATTTTATCTTATATTTATTGTTCATAATGATGGATTAAAAATATATTTAAAAGTAAATATGAAATGGCCACACAATAAGTATATCCACTAGCATACTTTAAACACATAACAAATATACCCACTGACCACATAAATAGGGAAGTAACCATTCATAGTTGTAAGCCAATCATTTACATATGCTGTGTGGGTGGCTTCATTATAGCTCTAGTTTAAATAACCAACACATTAACATTTTTTGTTTATTAGGTAACATTGATAATTTGTTGTGTGTGTTGTGCTTGAACTGATAAGGTCGTTTGATTCTTCTTGGTCTTGTATCAGAAAAGTTTTACTAAGCAGCACAGATAACATTAAATCATAATGCTAGTCATAGTTGATATTTGGTAGTGGTCATGATTAAAAATAAGCCTGTAAAATTATTTCGGGTGAGGTATTTAGGTTAATCCACCAAAATATCCTGAAAATGAAGCGTTTTAGAAAAAAAAAAAATGTTTTGTACAAAAGTTTTTTTTTTTTTGTTTTTGAGGGGGAAAGAGAACATAAGTTATTTTTTATTTGGTTGAAGTTTTCAAAATTATTTCAAGGTCCACACTGATTTTTTAAATGATAATGTATACATTTTTTCAAATGTCATTTCTTCTTACACAAAAAGACAAACAACTTTTGCCTGACATCTTTGAAGATATTTGAAGCTATATTTTTTATAACAATTTTAATTCAAGAACTTTTCATTACATCATGTTATTCTCAATTATGTTAAATGCAATATTATTTCTAAAATTAATATAATAAATGTTCAAAATGATTATCATTAACACCAATAAAAATTATTATAGAAAATAAAAGTTAAAATATATTCGAAAATGTATGTCAAATAAAAAAATATTTAGTAAAAAAGCAGTTTGTTTTTTTGTGAAGAGTAAAAATCTGTTAACAAATTATGTTTTCGTTAAAAAAGTTGACCTTGAAATAACCAACTTTGAAGAATTCCACCAAACCAAAAATAGCTACTAGTGTGGTTTTCTTTCCTCCTCAAAAACAAAACACATTAGTTCAAAACAATTTTTTTAATGCTTCATAGTCTGAATAATCCTGTGTTTCTAATTAAATATGTCACCAAGTATCCATGTACAAGTCTCAAAAAACTGTAAAATTATGTCAGTTTACATATACAATTCCTTCAGCAGTATTATAAATTATGTATACTCCATTTACCCTGATATATAGCAGTCTTAGGTTGACTGATTATAGGATGACAGTATTTTAAGCTACACCAAAGTGTAATTCCATTAAGATAAGCTTGTTAACTTTCAGGGTGACGAAAAGTACATTTAAAACATGTTTATATGAATTTGTTTCAGTAGAGAAAAGTATGTTGCATAATAATATATATTAAAAATGTTTTAGTTAAACTTCCTTAAATTTTAGTGACAAATTATACAAACAAATGAAAGACTTAACTGGGGATACCTAACTTACTTCTCTTCTGGCAGATAAGTAATTTTGTTTTGAAAAAAAAAAGTTTTGTTAATGCTTTAATGAACTTCACTTTCAGCTAGACAATATTTTGTTGTTCTTATAATATATATATATAAAATTTAACTTATGAACCTACTTTTTTTAAAAATTAATATGGCTATAAAATTTCAACTTGTTCTTTAAACTGATATAGTACTCTTAAAACTTACTTAATAATGAATATAGGTAAGGATAATATATATTTAACAGTAGGAAATTTTATTAACATAATACAAAGTATTTAATCAAGTCACTTCTAACATATAAAACAGAGCATTTCACAAAAAAAATTTTTTTTAAATATATTTTGTCACTTGAAAATGTCAATGCCAAACTGTAAATTGTTAACATTAATTTTACAAATAATTGTTAATAATCTTAATTATATACATTAACACTTAAAAAGAGACTTTAAAATTATTTATTTATTGACCAAACTGGAATTAAAAATAACAATAATTAGATGCCCTTAAAAGCTATTTTAAATGGTCCTCACCTGGATTTTTTTTTTAACTTGATGCCTTAGTAACTTTTTGAAACTAGTTAATATTCCACTACCATTTTTCATTTTTTAAATTGAATGGTTTTAGAAGCTATTTGGAGTGGTCCTCACTTGGATTTAAAAAAATACTATGACCATATAAAAGATATTTATAGTGGCACTCCACGGACATTACTTCTTAAAGTTGGATACCTTTAGAAGCAAATAAGAGTGATATTCGCCTGGAATTTTTTTGAAAATTAAATTTCTTTATAAGATATTTTAAAGTGGTCCTTCACTAGAAAAGTTTTGAAAAGTGAATGCCTCTATAAATTATTTAAAGTTAGATACAAGTACATCTTTAAGTTCCATATTAAAAACTTATGAAATTTTGGCGGGAGGGGTAGGAGTTTGAACTCTCTAAACCCACACCCTACGCCAATGGTTTACTGACAAACATAGTATTTGTCAGAAATAGTATCAGACATTTTCATTTTATTTTTTTCAATATTATCTTTCTCACATGCCTTCAGCCCCAAAATAAGAATTTAACCATTACATTTACTTAACATTCTTTTGACAAAATAGCTTATAAGGTAAGTTACTTGTTTTCCAAATTTAAAACAGTTACACTAAAATTATTTTATAGCAAAGAAATTAAAAGGTCATGTATAACTTTTCATATCGTGTCCAAAATGTGTTTTTTTAATTAAATTAAAAAAGTTTCACTGGCATTTCTTCTTTCCTTATTAGTTGTTGCTATTTCTTGCTATACCTTACCTTCATCATCATCAAAACAATTGTTTACAGTCTGTGGCCAGGTCAGTTTAGTAAAATGCCTTCATCTTCCTCCATCCCTCCACCATTCTTCTCCTCTAACTTGCAAACTTTCTGTTATCTGCTCCTCCCATCTCTTTCTTGGTCTCCCTTGTAGTCTTTTTCCTACATACTTAATTTCCAACATTTTCTTTGGCATCCTCTCTTTTTACATCCTCATTCCATTCTTGTAGTTGTTCCGGTACTTATTCTTCCTTCTCACCCCATATCATCAAGTCATCAATAAACATCATGACTTTCTTTTTTTTCCTTCCCAATTTTCCTTCTACTTTATTCATGATCATTTCCATTACTATTACAAGTAGTATTGGTGAGAGGGCATTCCCTAGCTTCAATTAAGTTTTTATTTGGAATCACTTTGTCCACTTTTTTTTTTTGTATCAACTTAACTCATGTTATCCTCATACATAATTTTCACTCTCATTACAACTCATCTTTCCACTATGGCTTCCTCCATTGCTCTCAAAACTTTATTTCTATCCACGCTAACACATGCCTTCTCCACATCCAGAAATACCATTACCAAGTATTTCCTAGATTCATACCTTCATTTCGAACTATTAAAAGTAATAATTTTTTATTTTCACAATAACATAAAATTTGTGGTTACAAATGTGTTTGTATATATATTTTTTCTTTGAAATATAAAATGCTATATAAGTAAATAGTATTATATATTTCATATACATATTTTAAACTTTCTGATCAACTATTTCTATATGTTTAAGAATCAAATAGCCAAAGCTATTATTTATGCTTTTAGTGAAGATTACTCCATCTAGATATCATATTCTGAAAATTGAAAAATGATTCCCGTGTCCAGGTGTCATTTTTCAATTTTCATAATATGATATCTAGATGGAGTAATCTTCACTAAAAGCATAAATAATAGCTTTGGCTATTTGATTCGTTAATATTCAATCCCTTACAGTTATAATAATTGTACAAGTGGCTGCAATAAGCCAATTACCGAGTCAAAGGTGGCTGCGTTATCTGATAGCTCGTGATCTTAATAAAATTACACATTTGTAGCTGACGATTTCCGCACATCCATCATAGACTCTGCCTTAAAATATGAGTGAAGAGTGAAGATTGACCATGGGCACGTGACGATTCGTGGATAGCTCAGTGGTTAGAGCATTGGTGTACTAAGCCAAAGGTCCCGGGTTCAATTCCCGTGTCCAGGTGTCATTTTTCAATTTTCAAAATATTTCTATATGAGTCAAACCATTTGTATTATTATAAGGATGCATTTTAGGTAGGATTTTTTTAATATGACAAAACATCACCAAATCTAAAAACCAAACTTGTAAATAAAAATCTATAGGACAAAATTTGTCCTATATTGTGAATGCTTAAATCCTCATACATAATTTTCACTCTCATTACAACTCATCTTTCCACTATGGCTTCCTCCATTGCTCTCAAAACTTTATTTCTATCCACGCTAACACATGCCTTCTCCACATCCAGAAATACCATTACCAAGTATTTCCTAGATTCATACCTTCATTTCGAACTATTAAAAGTAATAATTTTTTATTTTCACAATAACATAAAATTTGTGGTTACAAATGTGTTTGTATATATATTTTTTCTTTGAAATATAAAATGCTATATAAGTAAATAGTATTATATATTTCATATACATATTTTAAACTTTCTGATCAACTATTTCTATATGTTTAAGAATCAAATAGCCAAAGCTATTATTTATGCTTTTAGTGAAGATTACTCCATCTAGATATCATATTCTGAAAATTGAAAAATGATTCCCGTGTCCAGGTGTCATTTTTCAATTTTCATAATATGATATCTAGATGGAGTAATCTTCACTAAAAGCATAAATAATAGCTTTGGCTATTTGATTCGTTAATATTCAATCCCTTACAGTTATAATAATTGTACAAGTGGCTGCAATAAGCCAATTACCGAGTCAAAGGTGGCTGCGTTATCTGATAGCTCGTGATCTTAATAAAATTACACATTTGTAGCTGACGATTTCCGCACATCCATCATAGACTCTGCCTTAAAATATGAGTGAAGAGTGAAGATTGACCATGGGCACGTGACGATTCGTGGATAGCTCAGTGGTTAGAGCATTGGTGTACTAAGCCAAAGGTCCCGGGTTCAATTCCCGTGTCCAGGTGTCATTTTTCAATTTTCAAAATATTTCTATATGAGTCAAACCATTTGTATTATTATAAGGATGCATTTTAGGTAGGATTTTTTTAATATGACAAAACATCACCAAATCTAAAAACCAAACTTGTAAATAAAAATCTATAGGACAAAATTTGTCCTATATTGTGAATGCTTAGTAATTAAATACTATTTGATAGTATTATTTAAACCAAACTTGTAAATAAAAATCTATAGGACAAAATTTGTCCTATATTGTGAATGCTTAATAATTAAATACTATTTGATAGTATTTAATTATTAAGCATTCACAATATAGGACAAATTTTGTCCTATAGATTTTTATTTACAAGTTTGGTTTTTAGATTTGGTGATGTTTTGTCATATATTAACAAATAAAGTAGAACAAAGATTTATTTTTATTTTAGCTTATTAGTTAGGGTGATAGGTTACTATTCCGAGTCCAGAGATCAAGAACCAATGTGCATAATAAGGCAATATAACAATTTAATATTATCTATCACTACCTGGTATAATTTCAGGACTGGTGCCCAAATATTTAAACTTTATTCTTTCATATTCTTTAGTCATGTAAATATTTGTTTGCCAAACATTCGATAAACCCATAAGAAGAGTGAAATTCTCAACTTGTATGGCGGTTTGAGCCTGTGTGCTTTTCTTTATGGAAAAATGTCTAGTCACTAAGCTAATTTGTGAACAATATTATAACTTAATTTCACTGAAATATATTTTAATGCTTGAAAAAACATAAATCTAGTAGATAAAGTATGATTTTAAGTCATAGCTGTTGTATTCAAACTTTGAAAATTATTGTACAGACTGGTTCGAGCAGAGAGTAACTAATTGTTAAGTTTATGTATATTTGTGTATTCACAGAGCGGACTATTTTTTAAATGAGTATTTTAATTTTAGCATACCAATTCCTTACCTCAATTATTCTCTCTATCTTTTCCCCCTTCAGATTTTATCTTCTCACAAGTAAGCAATACCGGTGCTTCCATCACTATACCTCTACATCTACAGAAAGAAGCTCCCATCTATACCTGCACGAACTGTGGCCGCCAATATCGTCAAAAATCCTCTAGATATCGACATCAGCGCTATGAGTGTGGAAAAACGGCAAGCTTTCAATGTCCAGTGTGTGGCTACAAAGCAAAACAGAAGAGTAATCTTTTGCAGCATGCTCAAAAATGTCATAGAATAGAATTGCAATGAGTTTAGCTTGAATTAAATATTACTAATAATGCATTTATTAAATTATTTATATATCATAACAACAATTGGCAACAATATAATTTTAATTTTGAGGCATTTTCATTATTTGCGTTATTAATTATGTTACTGTTAATTTGTTTTTTATTCTTTACATTCACACATCTATGTTATAATGTTTATGTGGATATTAGGTACAATCATTCCTCGACTGATATTGTTTAAGCCAACTTATAATGTAGAATGCTAAGCAAAACTAAGCTAATCAAATTACATTTTCCATTAATAAATAATGTAACATTCTTAAATACACCGAAAAGGTAAAAAAAAACACTGAAAAACTAAACATAATAAATAATCAGTTTATAAAAAAGTAATCAAAACCAAAAGATGAATTTCAATATACTTAAAATTGTGTAATAAAATTTGTAGTATGTGGATGCCTATTAGATGTGCATGTGTGGCAGTGACACGTTGAACGTAAACACAAATAATGTTTGTTCTGTCATGAACAAAGCCCTTTCAGAGTACACAAATTCTAAAACCAGTTTTATTGAGTATTGCTCTAGAACAGTGGTTCTCAAATTGTGGTCCGCGGCAGACAATAGAATGTCTACCCACTTTGGTGGTTGTATGGTCTAAGGCATCACTCTTGCAATAGACTAGACAGCTCAGGCTTCAAATCTTGGTTGGGTGTAATGAGGGTGATTTTCCCTAAATGGTTTTCTACTCTCCCTCCACCCAAATGCAGGTACACTTCCTCTAAATTATACCATATTCATACCTTACACAATTGATTGATACATAGGCATATAACCCAAATGGGTGGTATGACACAGGGCTAAAATGTAATAAATAGTATAATTTGCGGCTCAGACAAGGAGACAGGTAGGTATATATTAAGGCGACTGGTCCACATATGCATTGAACGCTTATCAAGTGGTTCGCTATTGGGGAAAATTTGAGAAACACTGCTCTAGAATAGCCTACTATATTGAAGTATAAAAAGATTGAAAATAAAAAATAAACCAATACATGATATGCAGAGTGCTTAAAATAAAATAACTATCCATTTATTTCTGTTATAATAGGTATTATTATATCTCTATAAGGAAAACCTCTTTTTGCTTTATGAGGTAATTGTATTATATTTGGAAGAAGGTACAAGAAAGGTGGATAGAAATTCATTGGTCCTTACTTTTATATGTTCCTATCCACCTTTCCTCCTAATATAATTCAACTACCTCATAAAGCGTAAAGAGTTTTTCCTTATGATATGTATTATATATTTGCATCCTATGTACATTTCCTGTGTTTGTCCTTAATATTATTCCTAAGTGTCCTATCATTCTTTACAAATTTCCTTTTTCTCCCTTTGGTGTTTTTTTGGTTTCCTCTTTTAGGAAGTTGCGTTGGACGTTTCACATTCGCCTCTGGTGAGTTCTGATAGAATGAAACCTAGGTTGGGGATTGGGCGGTAACGATTGATTTTCTTAAAGGGGCAGCCATTACATCTTTATCCAATGACAGCAATGTAAAGTGTGAACCGTATTCTTCTTTTGATCGTAAAAGCCATATTGTTTGTTCCATTTATATGTGTCTCTCCACCTTACCTGTAATTTCTTCCTTATAAATGAAGGAAATCTGCCAATAAAAATTTCCTGAGGAGTGTTGTTAATTTGTTCTGTAAACAGATCTTTATTAGTGTTTCAAATATACGCACATTTTGAAGGTTTATTAAATTTATTTATGCTCCTATTAATTTTAAGAAATACAATTTTTGCACCAACACTTTTTTGCTATTTGGAAGAATGTGTTGATTTGTTTTTTACTAAATATATAAACATATTGGAAATAGTTTTATTTAGATTTTTCCCTTCCTATCAGAAATCATAGTAATGTTCTTAAATCAATGTCAGTAGCTACATGATTCAATAGACTTTATCACAATAGGATGGATTGTCAGTGACAGGGAGATTTGGGTTAAAATCCGGTTGGGTATACTGAGGGTGGTTTTTTTTCTAAATTGTTTCCCAATCTTTCCCCACCCAAATATTGATATATAAAAGTTGAAAAATATGTCATCAAATTAAAAATACAATTAAATTTAAATTAGATTTCTAAAAGATTACAAGCAAAATATAGTTTTCCAAAGATAATGAATTCTTTTTAAAATATGGTAGGCCTAAATAGGCCTACCTTAAATTTCCTACTTATAAAACCATTTCCATTGTGTATCTGCTAATCAAATATGCTTTTATATTTCAAAATAATAATAAACACTAACTTAATTTTGAAAGGAACTTTATGTATACTGTCTAATAAAAAAAATGTACCAATTATATTTATTTTTAACTATGTTTTATTTATTTCTTAGATATCCATTGACTCTTCATAATATATTAATAGATATAATTACATAACATTAATACATATACTATTACATTCCACAGGTATTTACAAAATGTAGACATGTGATGATTGGCATCTTATAGATATATATTTTCAGTCTATTATTAATGTTTTATAATTAGTCAGCATTAAGGCGAATCGTGCACATGATAAATTCGTCATGGGCCAAATTTATTTCTCAGCGGGTAAAAATGATAAACTCACCCCCTCCTAGAACCCCTTCCCCCACAAAATTACTGAAATATACCTGCATTGGCCACCAAAGCGCCAGTTGAGCTTGGACCTTTGTGGAGGCCAGACCTGTGTTTGTCTTGAGCTCAAATTACTACCCATATTTTAAACCTGTACTTGAGTCATTTTAATACAAAATTACAGAGCTTGAACCCCCCTAGTTAAGTGATTCCTAGAAAATATTCCTTATCTTTCTGACTTAGTTGTGTGAGGCAGTAAAAGGGATTACTGGTTGATGAAAGGAGGGGTTGGGGGGGGGGGGATTGATGTTGGTTATACACACCTATGATTCAAGACTATACACAGTTTCTTGAGACTGACAGCTGAAAACTGTGAACATAAACAGATTACCTACCACTACACAAAAAAAGACTACAAACAAATAAACCTTCAGAGAATTGTGAGCTTGTTTACATATCACGTGGGAGACCTGAGTTCAAATCCCAGATGGGTATACTAAAGTCATTTTCCACATATCATTCTAAATGCTACTACCGTAGAGATGCTTCATTTAACAAAGATTAAATAAAGCTGCATTTTACTAGATGAACATATAATAATACAGTAGGTCTAACTATAATACATTCACGACCTTAGTTTACTTGGATGACAGCTCAAAAAGTTACTAGCAATAATCCCTTATACATCCTTACGCCAACAGATGACATCTGTCACTTTGGATACTTGTAATGAAAACGTATGGTAATGTATGAATTTGATAGTTAACCACAGTAATTTAGGCCAATATTATTTATATATTTATTTGAGGTACGGCATAAAGCTTATTTATCGTTTTATTCTACTTAAAAAAAATTATTCATGTTCCTTTCACGAAAGGTCTAACTAAAATAGCTTCAAAATGTCAAGCGACGAATTTAAACGATGTGAATGAATGTGACGGAAACAATTTCTTTATAATGATGCACCCACACAGTGGATACAAATATTTTATTCAGTTAAATATTTCAAAATATGATAAAATAATTTATTACATATATAAAAAATGACAAGTATTTTCTCTTTTACAAGTAAATATGATGCTGGTATTAAAAGGTATTATTGTATGCACTATATTACACATCATATAACATTCCAAAAAGGAGAATAAGTAAGGTACTTTTAATTATGTTTAAAATATTGTTTCGGATTGGGTAAAAAGAAATTATTAAAGGTTACGAAACAATGTAAGAAAGATTAAGTTTACCTTATTTTAAATGTAAAATATAACATAATTAAAAAACTTAACATTCATAACAAAACAGTGATCTTTTACAAGTGTTGGAAACCCAAAACCTAAACATATGATTTTTGAGCAGTCATCCAAGTAATAAACCTTTCATGAACAGACTTTATATTAGTTTGTTAAATGAAGAGTAGAGATATACAATAGTAAAAACTGTCTTTATAAATGATTTATAGAGTTACTTATTACCAACACACGGAATAAATCTCAATCTCATCTTGTATATTTTGCTGCTAATGGGGAAGTTTAGGCTCAAATCCTGGCCGAGTGTGCTAAGGGTGTTTTTTATTAAGTGGTTCCCCCCTCTCACAAACATTGGGAAGACCTAGACGCAGATAGGAGGATAACATCAGAATGGACCAGTGATAGGATGTAGTGAGGTGGAATGTATAGAACTAGCTCAGGATAGGGATGGTTGGCGTACTTTGAGTGGGTGAATACATTTTGCTCAAAATAAATATATAATATAAATTAAAGATCAATAGTTTCCTATATCCATTGATTCAAATTAAGACACGTGTTTTTACTCATAAATATTATACTGTATAGTTGGTGTATCCAGTCTTCGCACAGGGAATCTATAAAGTAGGCCTAGCTTTTTTTTAATATATAAATGGGAAAGCCCTCACTCACTCACCACTAAATTATCTTACTTCCTGAATAGCTAGAGGGCTGTAATTTGGTATAATTGTACATCAGAGAGTACTTAGAAAAACTAAGCAAATTTCAAAATGGGGATCCAGGAATTGAGGGGGTGGGATAGTGGGGTGTCTATTCATTTTAAAAAGTTATTTAAGGAAAGGTAGAAAATTTAATTTTGGCATGGAGGTAAGGGTACTAATCCATATAATAAAACCAGTCTTAAATTATGAAATTTTAGGTTCAATGCTAGTTAAATGGGGGAGGTGGGGGATTCAAACTTATAAAAAAATCCTACTCACTAATTATATTTCTCCCACTTTCCATATAGCTATAAGGGTAAAATTTGACATAATTGATCATCAGAGGGTACTTACAAAAACTACAAATTTTCAAAAAGGGAATCCAGAAATTGGGGGAGTGTTGGGGGGTAAGGGGTTACCATTCTAGATAATAAAACTATTCTTAACCTATGAAATTTCAAGTTCAGGGTTGGTGAACTGGAAGTAGTTGTGTAAAAAGTTTAAAAACTGATAGAAACAACTACTTACAATGGTGGTAAAAACTTAAACTAGACAGGAAGTTAAAGGGACCACCCATATAACCAAAAAGGTTTGATAGTTTAAATTTTTTTAAAAGAGACTCTCTGAGATTGGGGTTGGGGGATGTATCTTCTCTATATAAAAAAAGCAAAAGCCTTTACTCACAACTAATTTTTTCACTTATCGAATAGATAGAAGGCCAAAATATTACATATTGTTACACCATAGGTTCCTTCAAAATACTACGTAAAAATAATTTGAATGTCAAAATGGGGCATAAGGAAATAGGTGGATTATATTAGATAAAATATTTCAATTGGGGTTTGAAATTGAAATTTTGCAAGAAACTAAATGGACTACGCCAGAGAACCGAGTAATTTCTATAATATTTAATTTATAAAGAGGAGTTTGTTAAATGAGGAAATGGCGTTAAAAATTTCAAAACTAATATAAACAACCTCTATGTGTGGTAGAAAACAAAAATGTGGCAAGCAGGTCTAGGGCACAATACAACTAACTGTGCTGCAAATATAAGAAATGTTAAAATAGAACTCCAGCCATTCATAGAGGGCATTTCAGCTAGTTTTATATGAGATTAACCACAGGGAAGGCAATCAAATCTTAAATTATGTTGACTAAAAACACAATGTCAAAATAGAGATAGAATTTAAAAATGTGTCAAAAGCTGAAATTTATTTTAAAGGTGTACTTCGCTTATACACAGTATTTTGAAATCTTACTTATTGTTGCTAGTAAAAAAAGAAAGAAGAGTGACATAGTATTAATAATTGGTTGTTAGAGATTTAAAACAAATTAAAGTTACATAGTACTATAACAGTTTACAGTTTAGAAAAATAAAAATCCATATTCAATTTTTGTTTTTTGGACTTTTTTAGAAAACATACTAAGACGCCTCCAATTAGAAATTTCAAATATTTAAGAATTAATGGGGTATTTGGAGTAATCCCACTACATTCCTGGCATTTTTAGTTGTCCATGTTTCCTAAAACTGTACAGTGATTTAGGTGTGATTGAATAACACACAGAAAGACAATATTTAATTTGTATATTGTATTAGTAGGATTTAAGCTTTCTAGGTATCTCGGTTTTGGAGATACTGTATAGCGCCTACATAAATATCCTTAAACACACAAAAGACACACATACAAACACACAAAATATGTTATAATTTTCATACAATGCTATAAGTTTATTAATTGAGACATTGGGTTTAGAAATGTTTAGTAAAGCTTTGAAGTCAATGATACAATTATAAATAAAAAATTTACAGTAAAAACATTAGATCATTTAATCACAGGAGAGTGGAATATAGCCCTGGCCAAAACAGAACGTTTTAAATCTCACATCTGTAGACACAAGGATATATTGTATGTTACATTTTTTATTTTATTGTTTACTAATTACTATTCATAAATTGACAGAAAATTTTAGATTGTTCAGTTTTCTCAGCCTTTTGCCTGTAATAGGTCTACAACCCAAAGCACCAGATTATCGGTCTTCCAACTACACAACTAAGTAATTTTGTTTGTCTACAATAACAAATGCAAACACAATCTTATGTCGGAACTTAAACATTTTCCATCTCTTGCAAGTGCGTAGTTATGTTTGTTTATGTTCAGCCAATCAGAAACAAATGATCAGACCACTATAGTCAGATAAAATGAATACATAGTTAAATAATCTAGGAGAACATTTTATTTTCTTGACAATAATATATAGAAGAATATATTACATTTTAAATTAATTAATAAAAACAATAATGTAATAGTTTATAATGTTTTTATCTGATGTGATGTATGTTTGAAAACTTTAATATGGCTTTAATTATGTTGTCATAGTCTATGGTTGTATATGTCTGCTATTTGCATTTTATATATTCTTTTTGTGTGGAACTTAAGTTTTTAAAATTCAATTCAATTATAGTTTCATAGAATGTGTGCCAGGTGAAATTTAGGTGCAATAATAATTTAATATTGTTTTCAAAATGTTAATACAGCCTGGTTATGATTATCACCAAATGTATCAGAAACAAGAACCTCCCAAATAAATGTTGATTTTAATCTAACATAAATTAAAGTTATTTTTAAAAAAAACATGCGGGTTGTTTATGTTTTAGGTAGTTGTGAAAGATTACATTACATTTAATACTCAATACCCATGAAATAAGAGAGTGTTTTTTCCGTGCTGTGTACTAATATTAATAATATTATTACTATTAACCACAATAGTAATAATAATTAAAACAAAACAATGATCTATAAATTTGTAGTAACAAAACTATCAGTTTATTTATCTGAATGGTCTATTGATCATTATTTCAATGATTTTATTGGCACAGTCTATTATATTTATTATTTTCTTCAGTGGTTAACTTGTCTTAATTCCCATTGGTGGAAATTATGTCTTACGACTTTTCATTGTAGAATATCTATTTTGAATTTAAGTGGAACATGATTACGAGTAAGCTTGCGATTGTATAATTACGAGTCCGACAAGTGGGTATGTTGTTTGTAAATGAGCCATAAGGGGACTATGAAATAATGTTAAACGTAAACATTTCATTTAGGAATTAAATTTGAACAAACAATTATTTTTTTAGAACAATCTGGAACAAATTTGGTACTATCATACATATTTTAAAAATAAAGATTTTTAATAGCTGGGGAACAAACTTGCTGCTGTTGGGGAACTGATATTCAATATTTGATTTTAAAGGTGTTTATTTTGGTCGGGTGGAAGGTTGGGGTTGATCCAGGACGCAATTTTTGGGGGGAAGGGGAATAATTTTTACCCGGAGGAGGGAGTACGAAATATCTACCAAATTTTTCAAATTTAATACTCAATAGAAGTGATGTTTTAAGGTAATCCTGGACTCTCGATCTTATCAGATGTGCTTAATTCTAAATTCAAATTTTTTCGTCCGTCACCTGACCATTTGGGAGGGGAGGAGGGAAGGGAAGGATGGTTTCACAGACACTAGCAAAAAGCTAAGAGCCTGAGCAGGGAACAAAATGTATTAGCATATTACTTTAAAGAGTCAAATTTTGTTTGTATCACCGTTGACATACTATTTTTAAGGTACACCTTGTGATAGTATCTGTTATTGTTATTTGCACTGCCAAGTTTAGTCAGGAACTGAATAATAAAAGTGGGGTAGATGATTAACTCTTGATTTATGTTGCGCTGGTTCACAAAGATTAAATGTACCGAACTGTGGTGACACGACTAGATCAAACTCCATTTTCATAACGTTGCTATTTGCCTCAATGACTCCTCTAAAACAAAAATATCTATAAATAAAATACGTTATCTTAAACACAAGAATTATATTGCTTATCTAACTTAGGATATTCCACATAAATATATATTTACTGAGAAATAGTTACTTTCCAGTTAACTTCTTTTTCCATCTAGCGACCATGTTTAGCAAATTTATTCCTCTTGCAAATAAAACTCAGTGAAGGGTTTTTAGCAATAGTTAAAAAAAAAGCTGTAAAATATTTTTGGTAAGGTTCGAAAGTGTACGACTAACCTACTTCTCTGAAGCTAAAATATGGAATCACTAAATTGTGTAATGAAAACTATTCTGAAATATTAAATCCAAGGTTTAGTGATAAAGTGGAAAAGTAAATATAAACTTAAAGTAACAATTTAATTTGGATTAGAAAGTGAGTTTAAAACTTTTATTCTTCATTTTAGAAAATACAGTAATTAAATCAAAATATTTCAAAATGGTTTAGAAACAAATAAATTATAACCAATTTATTTTCAAATACAATATGATTTAACCTAGGCAGAATTTCATGAACATTCTAACTCAGCAGGTAGCAAACATGCTCTATTAGAGCTACTTATCCAACCCCACATGTTGATTGGTTTTCATTACTTAGTATAGCAAAACTCAGTTTGATTTTAAACCAAAGCTTGGGAAAAGAAGAAAAAAACTTTTACGATTCAATGTCTTGTTGGAAATGTACGTGAATGGAACTGGTGTTGTTGTAGTGCAAAACCATATATTGCTTAGGAAATAAAATTAGTAAAATGTTAGCAATATACTATCAAATGGGGAAAAAATGAGACTAAAGTTTAGTGACAGTTTGGAATTTCTTATGTCGAATGAAATAAAATAAATTAATAAAAACTACAAGTACCTACTGATAATAATCTTTAGTCTAAATACTAATTATTTGGAGTTTCAGATGACTAGCAATCTTGCAGTATTGGCTTAATATTGGTTTTAATGTATTTTTTGTTTTGGTAAATCTGCCACACATTCACACATACATATAGTGTTAAATAAAATTCGCGCAAAAGCTTTCTAAGGTACATGTTAAATAGTAAGTTGGAAATATTTTATAGTATTTGCTCTGCAATATTTAGGTTTCCAAATACACATAGATGTGAAATAGAAGTCTCATAGTCACTTCATTTTTTAAAGGCAGAGGGTGGTGTGCCACACCTGATTCACCTGATCCTTCTTTACCATGTTGGTATTGACTGCTGTTGATGTAGCTAAGTGAAGAGAACTTTGAAACACCTAGGACAAAGCTTGTGAATGTGCGCCTTCAGGTGTCGCGAAATGAAATTGTTTATCGAGTTTTGTTTCAGTTACAGGGGCAGCCATGCATACAGCCCTCAATGTCTAATCTACCTTATTTTGTTGTGTTCAACCACCGCCAGACTGCATTAGAGAGCTATCGTGTTGGGCCTATAGCCTATGCCTTACTGTTAGAGGCACATCTTCAAGCAGATCAGGTAAAGCAGTTCCCAGAAAGACATACTATCATTTAGCACTCAGTTTGTCAGGTAGCCGATAGATTCCCCCGCAGCCAATGTCAAAGACAATATCACTGCAAATGTTAATATAACGAATTTGAATACCGCTGGTTCCCCAAAATGTTCTATTAAGATAAAATTAAAAATTAAAATCTAAGGTATCCTGATGGATGCCTTTGTTTGTCTTAAGTTTAATCAAGAGCCACAAATTAGCTTAAAAGTAATACTAAGCTACAAATAGAAACAAATAAACATGATTATTAAAACTAAAAAAAAATCACTTCTAGCTAGAATTGTATGCACCATTTCGATTATGCAAACATCATCATAAAACAATTATTTTACCAATTCCCCATTAGATTGAGAAAAACAAACGTTATAGTTAAGAAGATGGCTCTCAAAGAAAAATTTGACTTCCTCTTTTATATAATAAAAATAATCAGTTAATTAAGTTTATTTCCAGTTTTTATTGGTTTTAATCTCTTAGGACTGGTCATGAGACAGATTTATCAATGAAATAATTGTTAGCCAAATATTTAATCGCATATATGGGATGGCACACAAGTCAGTTTCCCCTTCTCTTATTAACTATTTATTATGTAAGGGGAAACTGACTGTTTCACCATACTTTACATCCAGCCTGTACTATGCCTGTACAAGTTAAATCATGACTAGATAAATTGAAACTGCTGTAATTTGCTTATAAGAAATAAAGGAAATGCTAATGTTTAGGGTAGTTCATGCCAAAAAATTAGTTAATTCATCTATTCATTTCTTCATATTTTATTTTTAAATCTGCTTATTAGTTACTGATTGTATGATAAGTAAAATAAAAATATGTTCTACACATTGCCACAGTTAGTGAGAACAAAGTAAAATAGATAGATACTTTTCGATTTTGCATGCATTCTGAAAGTGCTACCCCGACACACATTTGTTGGCATTTAATTTTAATCAAGTAATTCTAAACACATGGACACATACATATGAAAATCCCAAATATGTGTGAATGAAATGGAAATAAATCGATAGCTTGTCAGATTTAAAGCTACACTTTTTTCCAAGCCTTGTAATCCCCTTGATCTATTTGTTTTCAGTGGCAACAAATGAGGGGATTAAATAACAAGAGCATTAATTTTATTGCACAAAACATACCATCTAAAATATAGCAATACAGAGTATGATGAAAAGTTATTTTGCCTTATAGATAGTAAATATACAACCAACCACCGGTGTGGTGTGCATCTACTGAAATGAAGGCTGTACAGTTAGCAAAACATATATTTTTTTTTAGGAACCCCAAAAAATATATAATTATGCTAAAATGTGTTCAATAGATATGCTAATTATATTAACAAACTAGACAAACTCCAAGATTTTTGAGTTACACTGACATTCAGATTTACCTTAAAAATAGTTTGTCCTAAAATTACAAACACTATATTTTAGGATGTAAATAGAGCTTAGTTTGTAAAGTTTACAATTTAAGTTTGAAATTGAAAATAAACTTAGAATTAATGCATTTAGCCCAGACCACCCCAGAAAATGATGCACTTACCTAAATAGGAAATGTTGTATTACCAAGAGTTCCTGATTCAGACAAAACCTTCCAATATATATTAAACCAAAATGTAGGATATTTCCACAGCAACTGAAGATAATCCCAGTGATGGGTATCTCAGGAACCAATGATGAGGCAGAAGATTATCACATGGGAAGGGAGACTGATACGCTGGTGCACGCATGGCTCTCGGACGCAGTTGTATGAGACTGGTTTCATCATATCATAGTTCTGGAATGATCTAGGTTAAGCAAGGTCTGGCATTTTCCACCGTGAGCACGTGCTTACATCTCACCCATACTAAGTAGCAAAGTGACCTATATAGTTTCCTACATATCTAACTACCATGTCATTATTATTACATTCAACACACAATAGTAAAAATAAGTAAATTTTCATATTATCCTGTATTAAAAGAAACATATAAAATAGGTAATTTGGGAAAGGGGTTGGAAAAAGGTGTTTCATAAAATAGTAGAAATAGTTAATTCAATCCTTGCCTCGGCATGTTTTGTTTAATAAAAACAGTAAATTGTTCTATTTTATTGATTGCATTTATTACATTAGACACAGTAAATAATTACATGCATATTTTTTAATCTACCAAATGGAAAATGTAATAAATTATTTCCAATTTTGAATACACTTGTGTCAAACCGCTGGAAGACTAGGCCTTGTTGGCTTTATGCATAAAGACAACACTTTAATTTGTCTTGTGAATATATTTAGAATTAATTTAACTTTTCACAGTTTATACACAAATAATACATTAACTTAAAGTTGGATTCATTATATGCAGTAGCATGTTTTCATATTATGGGCCTAGATTGTTTTAACTGACCGTACATTCCGTAATACTTTCGATGGACTCAGGAGCTGGGCAAGCAGCCTTACATTATTTTTTTTTGCAATATATTCTTGGGATCATAATTTAAGTCAAAATAAACTATAAATCATGAAATAATTTTAAGATGACCATTTTAAGAGCAAAGCAAAAAAACAATAATTTCATAAAAATAAATTAACTTAATCTATGGATTAAGACTTGGATAAAGACTTACTATAGAAAATACTGAAAGTAAGTTGCCGAAGATGTTGGTCTACCAGTTTTAACAGTATTACTTTTAAAAGCTAAGTCTTGAAAACTTGAAAAGAGATTTCACTAATAATTTACTAACTACACATTCCTCGTTACCCACACACTTATTGAAAATATAAGTTTATATTAAAATAATATAAATAAAATAAAATAAGATATAAAAACTAACACTTTAATAAAACAAATTATGACCCGTACAAGACCCGCCAGTAAACACAACTAATGTAACTGATACTCTGTATGCTGCAACATTGACAATGATAACTAAGTGTGGATATTTAGAGTAATTCTTTCATTCCATGCTAGCAAGAGGCAGTTTAAACATTGCTTTTATTCTACTGCTACTGATTGTATAGGGGACATACAAGACGCATGAGCCTTAGTCTCTTTCTCTCCCTTTCAGCCCTCGTGCCATTTGAAGGCCATGGAGGCACTGTTGAGATTGCTTTTAGTAAGCTATCCAGCTACCAGGGGCTTCGTGGAGAGGACAACTCCACAGACACACTTGGAAAATAAAAATCCTTAAAGATGTTGACCAAATATATTGTGCTTGGTATTTTTAAAATATTTTGATTGTTTTAATTTATCTGATAGAATAATAATTGTTTCTCTGAGAGTAGGCAAGCAGTGTTTTCAATGCTTACATGGACCAACCGCCACTAATGTACATTAGGAACTGATCTAAACTTTAACCTCTAGACGATTTATCCTAGAAGATATTAGCTTCCATGACCGCTGAAGAAAACTATAACATTCCATTATTCGACGGTCCAAACTTCAAAACCTGGAAGTTTAGAATGGAAATGGTACTTGATGCACTCAATTTACTGGAAATAGTCCAAAGTTATTACTGAAAGAAAGTAGCTTTCATTGAAGCTGAAAGTCCTGAACTCATGACTCAGAAAACAAAGGAACTGACTGAGTAGAAGAAAAAGGATCGGAAATGCAAGTCTCAAATAATCCATAAACTTTCGGACAAAGTTTTTGAATGTGCCAAAGATAAATAATCTGCATTTGAAATCTGGCTTTCCCTTATGAACACCTACAAAAGAAAAGGTATATCCAACCAGTTAATTTTAGGTAAAAGTCTTTTATTGTTGAATTTACCCATCAAGTGAAACTCTGGGGCTACATTTTAATCAATTTGATAAATTGATTTGTGAATTACAGTTGACAGGCGCTACATTAGAAGAGTTAGATATTGTCTGACATCTTTTAATCAGGCTGCCAAACAAATTTAATGTAGTCGTTACTGTACTCGAGATTCTAGACGAAAAGTCGATATTGAACTTTGCAAAAAATAAATTATTTGATGAGGAACATAAATGGTTTTCCGAAGATATTAGAATGGGAATTATAACCTTGCATTGCTCTATGCCATAAGCAAATCGAAAGGCTACACAGGGTAATAAGAAACTGAATCAATCTTTTTGTTAACAATCTAGGCCTAATAAAAGATTTCAGCGAAGTCTATGAGACTAAACATTTAGTAGAAAATGCTGTAAACTCAAGAAGAAATAGAGTGAAAATGAAAAGAAAGACCAAGTCGCCAAAGTTGAAGGAAGAATCAGAGTTCAGTATGAGTCCCCATGTCCTTGTAAGTGGATTTTGTTTTTTACATCCTGGTATATAAGCTCAGAGGCTATAGAACACGTGGTTTGTTCTATTTATTGTCATCTTTTGACTAATATTCATCCTCTCCCAGGTTCTGCGAACATCAAGATCGCAAAATCAGGTGAAAATTTAAAACCAACAGAAGTTGGAATCTTTGCATCTTTTGGGATGGATGGAAAAATAAAATGTGATGCGAAACTGTGAAATAATCTTATCATCTCTGCTCTACAGCACAACCGCCTATCAGTCAGATGATTAGACTCACATGAATGCAAGGTAATTCTCGAAATAGTCTAGTGAAAATCCTCAAACATCCATGCGAGCATTGTACCCAAAGTTAAATGACTAAATTTACCGATGAAAAACTCTCTTAAGGGCTTAACATCCCTTGAAGCTCGTCCACAGTGAAGCCATGGGTCCAGTCAATCCTACATCATATGCACTTATCTTTTAGTGTTTATTACAGTCGTTTTACCTATGTTTATATGATTAAGGAAAAGTTTGAGGTATTTGAGTGTTTTAGGAAGTATGGATATCTAGAACTGTTCATTTTAATGAGCTACTTCAGGTGTGACTAGGCGATTAGTAATTAAATAAATAGTATAGGAAACACTTAAAATCCAAAGTTATATAGTTTGAATTCACTCTAAGATATATACCCTCACACAACGAAGTGAACGCATGAATGTTCATGCAGCTTGTGTTGTGCAAGCTAGTAAGTGCAAATGTTTCAAACTATCTATGGTCATTAGCTATTGACATATTTAGGAATAATATGCTTCAACATCTACTTTCCATGACTGGCAGGGCTCGGATACAGCCACCATGCTTCCGAGAAGAAAATACTACAAGTGTGTAAAATAACACTCACGAGACAAATTCTTATAAAAAATACTATAGCTGAATCCAAAGAAGATAATTAAAACTGATTTATTTAGTAATAATATCCTTCAAGACTTACTCACCATAACAGGATGGGCTCTGATACAATCACCATGCTTTCAAGGAAATTACGACGAGTCTGGCGGGGCCACCAGCATGGCAACTCTAACACACGTCTTCTCGCTGCATCTCTTGTGGCGTTCTTTAGGACTTCTGTGTTTTCCTCCTTCCCTTGTTTCCGTCTCTCCCATTTGCCTGTGTTTACGCCTTATTCTCTTTATTTCTGTTTGGTCAGAGAAATCGTATATAATGAATGCTGCTCAGATTCACTTATTGTGCTTCACCATACCGTATCATCGAAGAAGGAAAACGCCGCCCTATCACTTACAGATGTACCAGCTCGCCATGAAGTTTGGATCGTGGGTCTCACCACTTCTTCGAGGGAAATCCTATTTGATCTTCTAAGTATCAAGGCGTTATTAATAAGTTCATCAGACTTATGGGTCTAGTCTAAAAGACTAGAATTTGATGTCATGTCTTCATACTTAGTTTGTATAGTCGAGGCGACTATAATGTTTGTCATGTCCTTCAGACTTAGTTTGTATAGTCGAGGCAACTATAATGTTTGTCATGTCCTTCAGACTCAGTTTGTATAGTCGAGGCGACTATAATGTTTGTCATGTCCTTCAAACTTAGTTTGTATAGTCGAGGCAACTATAATGTTTGTCATGTCCTTCAGACTCAGTTTGTATAGTCGAGGCGACTATAATGTTTGCCATGTCCTTCAGACTTAGTTTGTATAGTCGAGGCGACGATAATGTTTGCCATGTCCTTCAGACTTAGTTTGTATAGTCGAGGTGACTATTTTTCTAGATTTCTTATTTCAGTCAAAGTGACTAGATTTTGATTTTGTGTCCTTCAGTCTTAGTTTGTATAATCGAGGCAACTATAATGTTTGTCATGTCCTTCAGACTCAGTTTGTATAGTCGAGGCGACGATAATGTTTGCCATGTCCTTCAGAATTAGTTTGTATAGTCGAGGCAACTATAATGTTTGTCATGTCCTTCAGACTTAGTTTGTATAGTCGAGACGACTATAACGTTTATCATGTCCTTTTGACTTAGTATATATAGTCGAGGTGACTATTTTTCTAGATTTCTTATTTCAGTCAAAGTGACTAGATTTTGGTTTTGTGTCCTTCTGTCTTAGTTGGTGTAGTCAAAGTGACTCTAATGTGTTCTCGAGTCTTTCAGACTTCTTATATTAGTCCAAGTGACTAAGTTTTTCCCTATGTCCATATGACATAGCTTAAATATAGGAGCCTTTTGCTCCAGAGGTAATAAGGACCTAGTCTTAAAGGTTGCTTTTATCCACACGTACATTACTTACTTTTTAGTATTTATGACTAGTCTGTTTTCTCATGATGCCGTGGACGTCGTGTTCAGTTGTTTAGTTTTTGTATGGTTACAACCAGGTTGTCAGTCCTTTTTCTTGGATCCAGTTGGGTCAATAGTGTTCAATCATTCAGGTTGGCACACTTTGCGTGTGGTATTAGCTGGGGTGGTTAAAGCGCGGAACTTCGCTAGTTTCCATAATGGGGTACATGCAGATAATTCCTTTACTTTTAGCTCGTCGTTGGCTCCTATTGAAAGTATTAAACGTTAGTGTGTACTAAAGTAATGTTGTACCCCAGGGAATGGGTTATTGTATAAATGTACTATTGATTGCTCTGGCGTACCTATTGGGAAAAGGACCGGCCATAGTACTATTTGGTGTTGACACCTGTTTGATAGCCATCTATCATTGTAATTAACAAACCTTTCTCATATAATTCATTATAAAATATATCTTCAGGACTTTCTTAAGTCCCAATCAGTTCAATTTATATATATAATAGTAACTCTAAACTTATAGGATTTACAGTTAACTTTCATTGGTAATTGGTAATAATTCCACTGTTTTTCCTTTACTGACAGTAGCCTGGTGCTTGCCCAGCTAATTTGATAGAGAATAGGCTCTTCCAACCTACTGCCTTTGACCATGCTGCCTTGGACGCTTATTTACCCGAGCAGCTGCAAGACAATCCTATAGTTTGGACTTGCTATATGTCAACATATCTTGTGTTTAACGTAAAGTTTTCCATGATATGTTACCTTGTTTTCTTGAACTTATATATTACACGTTCAACTGTCAACCAGAATTAATCTTGTATAACTATTGTAATCTTATATCTCATTTATTTTTTTCTCTAATAAATCTATTTATTGTTAACTTAATTATTTGTCTTATGTAATGAATTATCCCAACGATAAGAGTTGTTACAACATGTTTTTTTGATAAAAATGCCACTTAGAGTGGAGAAAAAAGTACCACACCCCCATCAGTTAGAGCCCCGCTATTTTGTGAAACAATTATCATTCCACCAGAAAAAAAAACCTACATTCAAGCGAAGCGAGTCAATGAAGAAATGCTTCCCCTTTCGGATGAAAGTGAACTCCATCATAGCTCACACTCACATGGGAAACCAAGGTATATGAAAGATTATGTAGCATTTGCTATGAATGCAGAAAGTTATATAGATGATTTGCCCAAAGATTTTGATGACGTCAAGGGAATACAATAGAGGAACTAGGTACTAGCTACAGAAGAGGAAATGAATCTCCCAAGAAAAATGACACAGAGGAAATGACTTCTCCTCCCCCTAGTGGGAAAGCAAAGTTTTCAGCAACAAGAGAGATCAGAATAGAATTGAGGATTGTGATATAAGGTAGTTAACAGGGGAAAGGTTTTTACTCCCTTGAGACCCATGGGCCGGTAGCACGTATGACTACTGTGATAACAATGCTAGCCATCATCAATCAAGAAGATTTACACTCATGTCAGATAGATATAAATAATGAATTTTTGCATGAAACCTCAGATGAAGTCTACATGTATCAACCCCTGTTTTTATTTATTATTATGATTTGGATCTTGGTTGTAAACTCAAGAAATAATTATATGGCATCAAGGAGGCACTCATATAATCAAACAGTTGCCTTGACTCTGTTCTTATATCACTTTGTTTCAACCAATGCAAAATGATTCAGGCTTGTACCTATATGTTATCAGTGATAACATACCTACGGATTTTTTGTTGAAAATTTGATCATCAGAAGTACTCACAACTTCTTGAGAAGATCAAAGCAGTAGTTCAAGCTAATTTTGAAATGAAATATCTGATCTGGGTAACTTATACCTATTCCTTGGAATAAAAATTGAAAACAGAAAATCACTAAAACACCAATGGAACCTAAACCCCCAATAGATAATGGAGGATAAACTTCTATAATTATTGGTATAAGGCCGTACAGAACTCATAGACAGTTCAATTAACTTAATGTTATGCAATATACCTTACATGAGTTATTCTGTCATTATTTCAGCAGTTTTCAAAGCTGTGCAACAGACACTCAATGGTTCTTCACTATCTATAGGGATCTTTACACCTAGATCTGCACTTTCCTGATGTAGTTTGGGCCATTGATTCCAGTCGAAAATCAACATCTGGATTTGTTCAAAAAGTGTATGTTCCAACTCTATTCTGGACAACTAGAAAGCAACCTACTATTGCCATGCGTACCTGTGAGGCAGAATGTATTTATCTTGCCCAGTGGCGTATTCTCTGGGTATGCTAATCTTGTGGCGCATACCCATAATGATATGGACTAGTTTTTTGTTTAATTCAATGCTGTGTGTGTGAACTGTGTTTAAATGGTTAATAAATATACACGTAATGAATTATTAATTTTAAAACTAATATTGGTTCTTATTCCAAGAATACTGTGTTTAAAGTAATTCTTCTTCCATAAGGTTCTACTTTGTACAATAGGAATCGCAGGGCCTGCTGTTTGAAAAACGCAAGGCAAGCTAGGGAGGCTCTAATGACCTTGCCCAATGTCTAGGGAGTTGCCCATAAGTAATTGGCCAATGAGCTCGGGTATTTACACCCCAGGTCATGCTGTTCCTGTGAAGCAAGTTAGGCATTGTGCCAACTATTGAAAAAAGATTCAAGATCACAATGTTTATTTATTAAGCTAATTTACTATAGTTTAAGTAAAAATATATAAAATTAATTGTGAAATAATAATTTGTGTATGTAACAAGCTTTAAATTATACACTAATTAAATACATTGATTTATGTTTAGGTATTCTAGTCACAAGTATTAACATGTATTTGGCAAACACATTTAACCACTCTTTCAAATTTAGGCATTTTAGCACTGATAAGAGTGGGGAAGTGGGGAGAAGGGTAGGGCATGTGACAAGGCTACTTTAACCGTAGTTGAAGGTAATTCTTCTTTTTCTTTAGTAGAAAGAATCATGGAGTTTTAATAGTGTTCTTTTAGTTTTTGTTTTACATTAACGACCTATTACTCATTGTAATTTTATATAATTATAAATCAAATAATCCCAAAAGTCAGGAGTGTGATTTCGCCATTTCAAGAAGGTTTAGAAGGAAAAGGTAAAATAAAATATATTTTCTTATAATTTACTTAATCAGTAACGCACCAAGCCATTTACTTTGGGGGGAGGTATTCAATCAAGGCTGTAGCAAGAATTACATGTTGATGGAGAGAGCAGGTTTGTGGTTGCACAGCCTCCTAAGCCCTGAAGGCTGAGAATATTTATGAATATTAAATGCTTTTATAAATCATTTGTAGTAGTTTTATAATAATTAAGAGATTTCAATAATACAAATGGTATCGAAGCTATTATTTGTATGTTTTTTTTTCAATTGCTAATTTTGTGTATAGCGGTAAACATTTTGAATATTAGGCTGAAGTCTGAAACCTGGTCTTAAAATGTAGCATATACATTCGACACATCTCCAATGATAAATATAGCTATACTTAATATTATTTAAATTTCTATTAACATTATTTGTGGTGTTGGGAAAAGAGGGGGAGGGGGGTCAAATACCCTGTTTGCCCCTCTCCCCCTTGGGTGCACCCCTGCTTACAGCAAAAGATATGTGTAAATATCTTAGCAATAAACCAATGAAGTAGCGATAGAGTATTCTGAGATAATCTCTCCTTTGTTAGTCAGAGTTAATGCATCTAAATAGCTTCTGGAGCATAAATTCTCAAGTTGGGAGACTCGTTGTTTCCATGCAGCAATGTGTGAGATAAGTTGGCTTTAAGAAATAATTTTAATTGTAACATGAGTTGGATAATCCACCTGATTCCCTCTCAACAAGATCTGATGGACGCTTGATCGATGTATCACTTCATTTTACTCTTATTATGATTGTTTGCTTTGTGTATTGCTAACTGTGTGCTTTTAATTACACTAGGCTAATTGAATAGGCTTTGTATCTCTTATACATTCAGAAATGTGCCTAGTGGTCTAGTGGTCATAGGTTCTGGTCACGAACCCAGAGGTCCCGGGTTTGATTCCCGGCACTTCCATATTTTCTAAGAAGTCTTTCCAGATTACAGCAGTGAGTTTGGAAAGGGTTAGATTCAGAAGGGTGAATAAATAAAGGGCTACTCGAATACAGTAGTGGTGAGTCCGATATAGAATCCGAGCTTAATGGTTGGAGACATCGTGTTGACTACATGACACCCTCTAACCGCAAGAGTTGGCACTAATTCACCAAACAGTTTCAGTCACTCGGTAGGTATGGCCTGAATGCGGGCTGACACCATGGAGTTACTTTTATTACAGTTTGAGTGGATGATAATCATCGTTATGGATAAATAAAAGAAGAGAAAATATGGGAGTGGTGGGTGGGGAGGAGAGGCTCAAAATTTTCTAAGATAGCATACGGTTAAGGGGAAATAATAAATGTTCGAGAACCACTGTTCTATAGGGACACATCTTCAAATATATCCATTGAAATAATCCCTTGACGTTCTTGGACAACGATGGTTGAGGGTCCTCAACCCTCAAATCTCCCCTGCAACTTTTAGAGTACAGCATACCTACTAATTTTCTCAGAATACGCCACTGATATAGCCAATGCCTGTACTGATGTTCTCTGGCTAAGCAAACTACTACTGGAACAAGGAATCAACCCTGGAGTTCCCACCATATATGAGGACAACCTCCTGCCATTAAGTGTCTTGAGAATTGGGAACAAAAGATTGAAACATATGGATGAAATATAGTACTAGACATGAGTTAGTGTATGATAAATTTGTAAAGATTGAATATGTCCAGAGTGAATTCAAAATTGCTGACATTTTATCCAAAAATTTAAATGTTACTAAATTAAAACAATTATGTGCATGACTAGGCTTGACTGCATCATAAAGTAGTTCAAGATGTTTGAGATCAAGGTTTTTTATTCATAAGAGTGTTAAATTGAGGAAGAGTGTTGGTATGGCAATTTAACATTTATTTGTTCAGATTTAGGGACATTTTCTGAGCCAATATTGGTAGACTCGTTTGTCATCATGACAAATTATTACTTTGTGCTATGCTTCCTTTTTGTTGAGTTCACATTAATTTTTAATTAATCAAGTATTTCTGTGAGGTGTCCTTTGCTCTGAGCAACGACAACACCACAGATACGCTGAGAACATTTGTTCACGAGTCTCGGCTCATCTGTGTCGTCATCTGCACATGCGCATACCCAAATTCATGGACGGTATGAATTCGCACACAACCTCCTACCTCTTTGGTGTTCTTGTCTTGCTGGATGCTCGTTACCTCGAAGACCGTCATGTAGTGTAGTGTGCCATTTTCATTTATATTGTCTTGTTTTGTTAAGTGTTACTTTGTTCATTCGGACATTCATGTCTACGATTTACTTCATACCATTTCTAACAGTTTTAATCCATTTGAGTTGTGATGTGTGTTAAGTATTCCATAAACCTGTGCTATCACAGTTTCATTTATACAGTATATAGAAAGTGATCCCATTTCACATTCATAAAGAAGAAGAATTTAATATTTCGAGACAGAAGATGAGATGACAATAGTTTGCAAACTGAATAATAGCAAGCATTGTATGAATTAATTCTGTTCCTGACCTCTTGAATTACATTCCTATCTCTTTTCACTATTTACAATTATTTGAATTCATCAACTCCTTCAAAACTAATATCGCGGATAATTATGCATCCATTCTTTTAGAATACAATGTTTTACATAGTCATATACTTAATTTTATCCATATTTACTCTTAAACTTATTATTCTTAGCACCATACTAAATTTGAATGAGTTTTTTTTACCAATATTTACTGAATTAAATAAATGTCTATCGACTTTTCATTCCAAAATTAAACTTATTTAATGAAAACCAATAATTTTATTTACCACAAATATGAGTAATTGGTTATTATTCATCAGCCTCTTAAATTGTTGGAATTAGTATTTTGTGCAGAAATTCAAATATTTGTATTTAAAAAATTTGAAAAATACAGTTTTAAACTGAAGAAACTACCCTAAATATATTTTTAAAATCTTTACACATTCCTTACAGATACTTTAATCATTACTAAATGTGATGAGCAAATTCTAAATGAAATGTTGAGTTGTATTTTATTGTACTAATTTTTTTTTTGTAGACTAAGTATTGAGTACGACAATAGGTGCTGATAAAGGGGAAAAAAAGTGATCAAAAATTAGACAAGTTTGAAAATTTAAGTACCTAGAACCAAAATCAAGTAAAAATATCTATTTATAAAATCGTGTTTAATTATTTTTTAAATAGGGCTTCTTTGTACATTATAGATTCATTCCAGTAATTAAATGCAAACTATTTGAGAAACACAATAATAAAATCTGGGTGATAATAACATAAGAAAATTACAATTTAGGAAATGCTTTAAGTGTAGTATGTGACCAGTGGCGGACCAATGCCTTTGGGGGCTTGGGGTGGGTGTTTCTGACCCCTCCTCCTATTACTAGGCACTACCCATATTGTGCCTCTACTATTTGCACCACAAGACCGAGGCTTAATCTTATATCCATAAAAACTATTGAAAAAAAAAAAGGTTATGCCCGGCCGCGACTCATGACAGTGATGACAATCAATGCATAATTTTTTCATGTTGTGCTTGTATTTCAATGAAACATAAAATATTAATAATATTCCTCATGGTTAGAAACTTAAACTATGTTATATGATTTATTTCTCATGTCATAAAAATATATTTGAAGGCCTCTTAGAACTACTGACAATAATCTATGAATATAATAGATTGTAAAAAATGTGTATTTAAGTTTTTTATGAGACACATCTTTAATTTTTAGAAAAAATTCGTCTCGTGGGTCCACCTCCACCCCCCGCCCCTTCTACCTCTCCTCCCCAGTACTCCACTGTATGTGACAGTAAATGGCCAGGAAACGTGAAAAAATTATTGTATAGAAAAAAAGGCATTTGTTTAACTTAGAATTTGGTGTGATTGACTTGCACATTGTTCATTTTACCGGGTTTTTTTTCCCCTAACTTTTCAAAATAAAAACATATATTTTACAAATTATGGTAATAAATTCTGGCAAAAAGCACATTTTTGTATGATTTCTCCTTTATTAACGTTTCTCTTCAGATAAAAATTATATTGATAGATACAAAATATGTTGTTTCAAACTAAACACATATTTATTTTAAAAATAAAATAAATTGAGTTAAATGTAAACATTTAAACAACTTTATTAAAATAAGCAATGTTGAAAGAGTAAACTAACATTAAATATTTTTTGATTCAAGAAATAATTGTAATATGACTGAGTTCTTAAATATATATATCACAAATACATTTTGGCACTATTTACTTGGTAAAGATATATAGGATAAAGACATAAAAATGATTATATAAAGATTGATAATATCACTTAATTAACTTAGAAAGTCTTTAACTAATCTAATGCAGACTTTGATATTTTGTTGCACAAATTTTTGTAATGCATCTCTATTAATATTCAATATGTAACTTATATTGATTTTCAGTCAAGAACAAAAGTATATTTGTAACCTAGCTCAAAAAATAAATATTATTACCTTGATCATACATTCATTGAGTGGGTGGGTATTATTTATTTATTGTTGATTCATAAACATTTTTAAAGATTGTATTTATTAATGTTGATTTTATATATATATATAATCAACATTAATAAATACAATATTTATATATATATATATATATTTATGATATATTTGGTAAAGTTTAGTTTTAGTTGCATAAAGCAAATTTCTAACTTTGAAAATGTTCCCATTCATCTAATTTAAATAATATATTTTTTCCCTTTATCTCATAGTGTCCTCATCCCAATATTTTTACATCATCCAGTTCCTTTGTTCTTAATACCTGCCTCGGTACCGTGGTTAGATAACGTGCTAGTTTTGTGTTCAGCTAGACTGCAGAGGACAGGGTGATTGAGGTTTGATGGTGACAATTTTTTTAATATACATTTTCTTTTAATGTTCATTTATTAAGTATGTTGGTAAACAAATCAAGAAAACATGTATTTTCCTTTTAATGCAGTAAACATAGCCTTACATAAAAAAACATAGTAATATCTTCATTTATTCTAACATTTTTAGTTTTTTAATAAACACTGAGATCGTATATATATGATCTCAGGTTAGAATAAATGAGAATGTTAATATTTTTTTTATGTAAAGCTATGTTTACTTTATCAAAAGGAAAATGCATGTTTACTTGATTTGTTTACCAACATATTTATTAATAAGCATTAAAAGAAAATGTATATTAAAATCCACATTTGCGCGGAGGGAGAGTGGAAAACCATTTAGGATAAACCACCTCAGTTCACCCAAGCGAGATTCAAACCTCGATCTCTCTGTCCTCGGCAGTCTAGCTCAACACGAAACTAGCGTGTTAGCTAACTACGCCACCGAGGCAGGTATTAAAGACAAAGGAACTGGAGGATGTAAAAGTATTGGACACTATGAGATAAAGAGGGAAAACAACTCTTTAAATTATTTAAATTAAATGAACATGAACGTTTTCAAAGTTAGAAATTTGCTTTATGCAACTAAAACTAAATCTTCCCAATTATATCTTTCAAATAAATATAAGAATTCTGTATGTTTCTTATTGTTTTATTTGTTTAGATGCAGGACTTTATTTTTAGCTTCATTTTAGAGACAATAAGAGGGAAGGAAAAGGCAAAAGTATTTCAGTTACTCATACTTTTTTGTATGGATTTCTGAAAAATTAACAAATATGATTTTTTGTACCTTTAAAGTTTACTAAGAGGAGATATTTTAAATGAGTAACCTAATTGTTATGATAAAATAAACTCATGGTGGTGGCCCCAGTGTAATGAACCATATTTACAACCATATGGATGACCAGTTTGTGGGAATGAGTATGCTTCAAAAGGCAGGTATTGTTTAAACATCTAAATGATTGATACATTTTACTAGACTACTTTTTCTCCTGTGTAACAACAAGAGGACCAATTCTCTAAATTTTAATATCTTAGTTAATAGCGTGTAAATTATGTAACATTAATTGAATCACTTTTTTAAATCAGTAATTACATATGTAATGTCCTTACAAACTTTATCACAGTACTGCCAGACACCACACGTTAATACTGAGCATTACCATATTATATAACTATTGCAAAATCGACATGTCTGGTTGACCTGAAAAGTCAAGATTTAAGTTTTAATCTTAGTCTGGCTAGCTGGGGGTAGTTTTTGAACATTCATTTAATTTTAATATTTGTTAAATTTTTGTCTAGTAACAGAGGTAATTTTTTTTATATAAAAATGAATATCTGCTTAATGTAAGTAGATTAGAGTTAATGTTAGAGTTTTACAATTTTTTGTTTGGCATATATGAAGTTACATAATTTTGAACAAATGATATATTTTAAATTAAAATTTGATAAAAACAAACTATTTGGATGGTATTTTATTATGTGGCACTAAAACTAATGTTGTATAGCTGAGAAACTATTTACTATATCTTAATATTTAATATTTCCATTCCTCTAAATTAGCAAAATCATTTTGAGGGAGAAGATGTTTTGAAACAAGAATACATGTTGTAATCTTCAAGAAGTATGAGACAGATGTCATTACAGATAAACAAAAATACTTAATAGGGTATGCCCCTAACTTCTGTTTACAAGTTAACCATCACTTATGTTAATGTATTTAATAGGGTATGATTAAAGATTATCTACTATCAATAAACACACAACTTTAATTATAACAATTAGTTCTGGTTAGGAAGTTTAATATTAAATGAGAAAAAGTTGTTTAGTAGGTTACTATTTTGATTGTTGGTAAGGTAGTTTAAGTTATTTTCTATTTAGTTGGAGTTCCTTTTTAACTTTGTTAGAATCTGAAGCTTTATGTTATAATCAGATTCGTAAAGTTCCAAATAAAGTAGGTTATAATGCTGTTGATTTGTAATGGAAATAATAAATCTCTCAACTTTTATTTTTGTTGCAGTAATTGTTTTATTTGCTAAACTTATAATATTTTAGAACAAACGATGAATGAAATAGGGCTTTTTAATGGCTAATTGAATTCAGCAAGAATTAGTATATTGATATTATTATATTTGAAAGAAGGTATAAGAAAGGTGGATAGAAACATATAAAAGGGAAAAGCACAATATGGCTTTTACAATGAAAAGAATAACATAGTTCACATGTTACATTGCCGCCATTGGAAAAAGAGGTAATGGTTGCCCCTTAAAGAAAATCGGTCGTTACCGCCCAATCCCTCTATCTAAGTTTCATTCTATCAGAACTCATCAGGGAGGAGTGTAAAACGCGCAACGCAACTTCCTAAGAGAGGAAACCAAAACAACACAAAAGTAGAAAATGGAAAATTGTAAAGAATGATAGGACACATAGTAATGAATATTGATATTATAAAACAAACAGATTAAGTATATTACTAATTGCTGATTTAAACTATTATAATGTTGGAAATATACTTAACTGAAAATATGTAAAATGTTTAGGATTAGTACATCAAGTGGAAAACCGACAAATTCTACATTGATACAGCCTAGAAATGTAAACCCTTTGTTGGATTTCACATTAACTTGGCTTATTTTATTCCTCATCTTAAATAATACGTGCTATCCTCACTCATGAATATATTTAAAGTGGCAAACATAACCAAGTAATTTAAAAGAATATTTGATCGAATAGAGGCATTTGTGAATTTAGGAATTGTAATGTAAACAAATGATGACATATTCACACCCCTCTTTAGTAGGTACAAACATATTTTTACAGTGTGTGTGTGTGTATATATATATATATATATATATTGTGTGTGTGTGTAAAACATTGATGAACACACAAAATTGAATTTTTAAAATATATTTAATATAATTGTGCATTTTTTTAAAATTAGACAAAGGGAAATATTTGGGGACTCTTACCTATTAAATTATAACTTAAAATGAATTTAAATAATTAAACTAGGAATTATTGAGAAAAAGATCAAACGTTCTAAGCAGTACTCAAATTTTTTTTTTTTAGTTTTTCTTAAATCTTCAAGTTGGGTTTGAGCATCTGAAACTTGACTCGAACTTGAATTTTTGGGTACTCGTACACCCTTAATATATTTTCTTAGTATATGTCTTATTTATACTATAATTATATATATATATACACACACACAAGTACAAGGAGTGGCATTATTTGCACATTTAACAACAATAGCTCCAAAAAAAATAACAAGAGTTGAGAATTTCCATTAGTTTTAGTGCCAGTTTAATAGTATGTTTTAATATATTACATGCCAAACAACCAGTTATAGATATTAATGCGTTTTTTAAAACTCAAACAGCATACATATTTTTATGTGTTAATCAGATAATGAATGCTAAGTAAATCATCAAAATTAACATTTAAAACTTTTTTTAATACACTTCAATACACTAAGTCACAAGTTTTCAATAATTCTATAAAGTGTGTCCATGAACACAAAACTTCAAGTAAGTCACTTCTTCTGTAGACACTATTAAAGGAGAACATTTTGAAAACCCTTCTCATTTCGATTTTCTAAAGAATCAAACTTTCTACGTCTAAACCAGGCAAATTAAATAACTATCAAATATTAAATAATAAGTTATTCAAGTGAAATGTGTATGAAACCACATGAATAAAAACAACATAAGTACTATTTATATACATTCTAACATTACTTAAGCTAAATACATCAATTTGGCACAAATAATTTTGTTTAATATAGTGGCAGACTTATTATCTGACTTGATTTATTCACAGCAAGACAAATATAAATACTTATCTTACTATACATACAGCTTCCTTAAAAAAACTTAAAACAAATAGTTATCATTGTATCATAAACACAAATTATATGCCATAATATATAACATTATTACTAGCAAAATTGTAAAGTAATTAAATCGAAACTTTATGAAAGGAATTTTTTTAAACATGCTAAATTCTTGGTTATTTGAGCATAATAAATTATAGCAAATATCAATTATAGAATCCTTTCATTTCCTTATTGTTGCCAGCTCACATTTTGAAATAAAACCTTTAATTGAACAGATACACAAATATTGCAAATTAGTGTGCAGTTTTCTTTTGGATTAATTTTATTAATTTATTTTGTATTTTGTTAGTTTCCTCATTTTAGAAATCTACTCATGGACAAATTTGAAATTGCTTTTATGAATTTTTGTTAGTTTCGATTTATTAGAACAAAACAAAATTTGAACAGAAACAAAGTGTGTCTATGATGTCTTACATGGTGAAATTAGAATGTACACCATGCAAAAGTAGGTAGTTGAAATACTTAGTCTTGCCTTTTAAACAATTTTCACTTTTGATAGTACTTAACTCATAAAATACGTTCCCTTTTTTAAAATAATAAATCAACCTTTATTTAGGAAATTTAATAAAATCTCAAGTTTAAACATTTGGTTAGGGAAAATATTCCAATGATTATAACAAATAACAATCATTAACCACTCCGATTTGTTTCCATTTAAGCAACAACAAAAAAATCATAGGGAAATGTGCATTTCCTCTTAGGTTTTATTTCATATGCTGTGAGTATGACAACCTTAAAATAATAGCTCACAGTTAATATAAATACCCAAAACATTATCTACCCTAAGACAAAATGTAGAAAATATATTCTACAAAAGCTGGTAACATTAACCTGACATGAATTAAAAAAACATATTTATTTCATAACGATATTTTTAAGTTTTCTAAAAAAATACTACAACACAATTTTAATATCAGAATTATTCAATGATCAATTTTATTTGAGCTAATTCTATCCATACACAAAATATGTTAAGGAGATTTTTAAATTTAAAGCACTGGTAATTAGATTTTTTAATTTGTAAACATATTTAATTAGAGTAATAAAAAAAGAACATTACACTGGCTCTCATCTCTGAGGCAACTGCATGGTTACTATTGGGAAACATCGCTGTCATTCTCTCGTTTTCATGTGGTCAATCTCCCCTATAAAATAAGACAAGTTTCTCAACACTGATTAGTTGATGCTGCCAGTAGTTCCTTTTTACCCCAACACACCACCTTGCGATATAACTGAAAGTGAGGAGATTTGGTAATAGTTAACCAAGAAACCAAGAGAGTGAAGATAAAGCTTTTTGCCGTTGGACCTGCAGTTCCCTCAGCGATGATATTGGGTGTAGTTGCAAATTCAGATTGGGAAAGATTTAACAATTATATTATAAGGAGTAGGCTACATTATAGGAATATATAATTGGGAATATATTTAAAATATGAACTGTTTATCAGGGCCGTAGCGAGGGGGGGGCAGCAGGGGCAGCCGCCCCGGGCGCCGGGCTCGAGGGGCGCCATCAAGATGTATATTTAAAAAATATAAAATGTAAGATTGCGAAATTTATTCGAACGCGCAGTTAAAAAGACGTATACAATTCTCCTTTAAGAATAAAAATGGTGACTTGATGAAACTTCCATCATCCGAACACAAAATGTTTGTAGAGATTTGTCTTGGGTGACACAGACAGTAAAATATACTATGAATATGTGACGGACGAAGGACAAACATTCCAAGCGAGGGGGAGATAGCCAAGCGGAAGTAATTAGGGGCTGTAACTTGACTGTCTGCTTAGGAATGTGGTCTCTTTGTTTTGGCACCTGCGAAGGGGGGTAGCAAGTAAGACAAGCTGCCAGTGAACAGTTAGTGTGCGGTACGCGCAGTGTTTCGTGCCAAGGGAGGGCAGCAGGGGCGGAAGTAAAACGACCGAACGTGAAAGGAGCCGTGCAGAGAACGGCCCGAACGGGGAACGGAACGTAATTAACATTTATCTGAGAAGCGTGTGACAGTATAAATTTTAAATGTGAAATTTGCTCGTTGCCGTGACACTGTAAATGACATTTATTTGATTAGCATTGTTTGTAAATTTGTATGACTTTATTGATTAATTTGCGTGTGAATTATTACACTGTGCTGCGTGTGTGTGTGTCGAAATGGGGCCTACAAAGTTGTCGGGAGCACAAGGCAGAAAACGGAAAAAACAACAAGAGGCTGATAACATAGTCCAAGCCAAGCAGTGGCAAAAACTGGGTTGGGTAAAGAAGGTGGATCCCTCAACCGCTGCGCTACCACTACAGCAAGGTATTGAAAGTAGGCCATCTACATCAACATTTTTAGAAAATGAAAACTTTACTAAAGTAACTAAGCATGTAACTGGTAGTGTAAATGTACATTCAGAGGGTTCTAGAACAAATCTTAACCAGTCCTTTCCAACATTTACTCCTTATGAAGATGTACAGGAACAGGATTTGGAAAAAGAACCAACCAAAATTCAACTAAATTTTAATGATCCCACAACATGGTCTGATTTGAATGACCATATGAGAAGCTTATTAGTTGAACATGGTCCAGAACAAAATAAAACCGGTAATTTTCTTTTATCAATTAATTCAGAAAAAAGGCATTTTACGGGAAGTTGGTTCCATAAAAAACTTTTGAACGGAGAAAGTGTAGAGCGAAATTGGCTAATTTACAGTGAAGAGAAAAAATCTATTTACTGTTTTCCCTGCATGCTATTTGGAAAGCATTCTAATTCATGCTTGGCAAATCCAAAAGTAGGATTTTCTGACTGGAAAAAATTACACCCTCGAATTCCAGAGCATGAAAATTCTGTAGAACACCGTGAATGCTATGTTACATGGAAAAACTTTGAAAAAAGGATTAAAGAGGGCAGTACAATTGATACTGAACTACAGGAAATTATCATAAAAGAAAAAGAGAAATGGCGGCACATTCTCAAAATTATTGTTGATTGTATTTTGTTTTGTGCAGTCAACAACTTGGCTTTTCGAGGTTCAAGTACAAATATACGCGATGCCAATAATTGTGGTATTTTTTTAAATTTGCTAGAGTTTGTTTCTCATTATGATAAACAGCTAAAAGAGCATATTACCTTAAGCAAAGAAAAAAAAGGAATTACAAATTACTTTTCTCCAACAATTCAAAACGAGTTCATCAATTTAATAGGTGACACTGTACGCCAAGAAATATTAAAATACATCAGAGAGGCAAAATATTTCTCAATTTCATTTGATTGTACACCAGATGTAGCCCATCATGAACAAATGTGCCAGATTATTAGGTATGTGAAAGTTTCAGAGGGTGTTTGCTCTATTGAAGAAAGTTTTATTGATTTCATAAAAACTAGTAAAACGACTGGAGCTGGTTTAACTGAAGAGATTCTACAAAAAGTAGAAGCCGATGAACTTGATATTCATAATTGCCGAGGGCAAACATACGATAATGGTTCAAATATGGCTGGGAAGTATTCAGGAGTCCAGGCCCGTATACAAACAATTAACAGCCATGCACGTTTTATGCCATGTGCTGCTCATTCATTGAATTTGGTTGGTGTTCACGCTGCTGGAGTTTCTCCAGATGCTATCACATTTTTTGGAACAGTACAAGAACTGTACAAATTGTTTGCTTTCAGTGTCAAAAGGTGGGAAATATTATCCAACAAACTTTCTACCACTCTCAAGCGTCACTGTGATACAAGATGGGCATCCAAATATTCTGCTGTTCATGCACTTTATTCACAGCTTGATAAAGTCGTCGAGGCCTTAGAGGAAATTTCTAACAACCCTCAATTCCATGACTGTTTATCAGTGGTTAAAAGTCTTCTTAAACAAATTAATTTTAAGTTTGTTTGTTACTCTGTTATGTGGGACAAAATACTAAATCAGATCTCCCGCGTGAATGAACAGCTACAGCACAAAGATATGACCGTGGACCGTGCAGTTAGTCACTTGACTGGATTGAAAGATGCCTTACAAGATATCCGAGACACAGGGATTGATGTTATACTGGATGAAGCATCGAACATCTGTGCTGCAACATCTCTTGGAATTGACTGCTTTTTCGAGGAGAAAAGAGTAAAGAAGAGGAAAAGACTAACTTTGGAAGAAAGTGAGGACACTGTTTTGACAGGAAAGCAAAGGTTCAGTATGGACTTTCATGTTATTTTGGACAAAGTCTTAGAACAAATGGAATGGCGTTTTAAATGTTTTAGTGAAGTGTTGGATGACTTTAATTTTTTAACGGGCAAGTCCTTGCATTCTATGACTGTAGAAAATTTAAAAGCTAATGCAAAACGCTTAGCAAATAAATATGATAAGGATCTGGATACTTCTGAAATAGAGGGGGAAATAGCTAGTTTTAAGTTTCAGGCCAGTTCTTTATTTGAAAAAAGTAAGGATCTTTCAAAAGCAACGTCTCTTGACCTATTAAATTTAATCCACAAAATGTCTATAGCCACATCTTATCCAAACTTAGTAATTGCTTTCAGATTATTTTTAACATTGCCAGTTACTAATGCATCTGGTGAACGAGGTTTTAGTAAGCTGAAAATAATAAAAAATTACTTAAGGTCATCAATGGGTCAAGACAGGTTAACACACCTGGCAATTCTATCAATAGAAAAAGATGTTGCTAAAAATATTAATTACGATGAAATAGTCAATGATTTTGCTGCTGTTAAAGCTAGAAAGGTGAAACTGTAAGTATAAAATAATTCTTTTAATATTTTAACAATAATGTTACTTCTACATTTTTCATAAGTAATTGAGCTAGCAATTAATAATAAACAAAAAGTATTATTCATTCAATTCAAACTATTTTCAATTTTTTTATTTACTACAGCATGTATTTAAGTTCATATAATCAGCACAGACTATTGAATAAGATTATCTATATAAGTTAATTTTTAATAAAAAGAATATTAAATTATAATAAATATTTATTGAATTTTTTTTGTTACTATTTAATAGAATTAGCAAATTATAAACGGGACAATAATTGCAAGACACATTAGTAATAGCAAGATTTTTGTTATACAGCTATTGTATTACATCTGAAACAGGTATAGAATACGATGACACCATCAATTGCTCCGTTATGATTGCGCGGAAATGGGGTGGCTGCGTAGAGGGGGCGCCAATGTTACTGTTTGCCCCGGGCGCCAATTACTCTAACTACGGCCCTGCTGTTTATTATCTTTAGCACATGACAACCTTGATAGCTAATTCCCATTTTCTCATCTTCTTTAACTATGAAAAACATAAATACCTATCTGGTTGTTTTTTAATAGATTAAAAATTTTTATATCTTAACAAAGAGTTAAATCTTTTAACAAAACACATAGATTCCTAGTTACAAAAAAAGAAAAAAAGACTCTTACCTAACCATGTGTTTTGTGTGGATTTTGATACTATCCCCACCATTTTAAAGTAAATGTATATAGGTGTAAAATGTCAGAGTTTATATTGTAACAATGATTTGCTAAAAGCATATACCATGGTACATGTAACATAATGTAACTTAATGTGAAAGTTCTCCCCTGGGCAACTCTTATAATAAATGAACATTACACTAACACTAATTAAGCGCAGCATAATGGCTTCCATTGAAAAACAAAAGAAGATATTTTTTCTTGTACACTAGTACGTGAGTGTTAAGTTGAATGTGATCCTAGCACACAGATAAGACCAGAACCCACAGCCTCCAGGTAAAAATAGCCACGTTACATGGGAGATCTTGAGTCCTTCAACAAGTGTATCACTAGGTGCCATCAAGGGGCATTAAAATTCTCATTTTATACATGGCTTACTAGAGAGAAGACACAAATATCCATCTTGAGTTACTCAGCTGGCTTCCACAAAGCTAGGTTCAAGTAACAAATCAACTCCCTTCTCACAAAAAGCTTACACAGACTGTTCATTTGTAGATGAGAATATATATAGAGAGAGGTGTGCGAGTAGTTGACAATTAAAGTTCGAGTTGAGTTTTCGTAGCTGCTCGAACTTGACTGAAAGATATTTACAAAACTCTTTCCTTTTGTCTAGTTAAAAAAATATGTAGAATTATATAAAATTAATTTAAAAATTTGAATTTTGTTACCATAAATTTTTCGCCAAAAAAGAGTAATTTTAACAAAAATAAGTTTTTTCTTATTTATGGTTTACACATGGATCTATCACAGAAATTCAATTTGAAATATTTCTTGTACAAATATTGCTCTATATTACTCAGACTTGAAAAAAAACTCGTTTTCATTCAAACTCAACTCAAATCGAAGTGAAAAATGCCTACTCGCACATGTGCACACACATGAACATACACACACATATATATATATGTGTGTGTGTATGTTCATGTGTGTATATATCATGTTGACATTACACTGAGCACATCAATTACAGTTCTCAGTAATAAATTAATAAAGATTATATATTCATTTTCTATTCATTCTTTTTAGTCACAACTTTGGGTAAACTACATGATAATTATTTACTTTATAAGCACTCTTACTTTATCATATAATCTAATTACAATTACATAACAAATATCCTGAGAAAGACAATACTGATGTGTGATGTTGTTTTACATGCTTTTTTAAACTATGTTTGGATGCAAAATACCTGGAGCATGAGTAATAATCCAGAATTTATGGTGATTATATGAATAATAATTCATTATTTTGGATTCAGAAAAATGCCTAAAACAATTCAAAGAGCATAACTATTACCTTTGCTCATATTATAAAGCAAAGAGGGTTAAAAGTTATAAATGGTTTTCATGAAAGGTTCTATTTGTAAAACTGTGAACCCAGGACACCAGTGACTCCAAGAAAAGACCCCATCACTGATTTATAACTATCTTTCTATGTCAATGACTTTTTTCCACAGATTTTTTCCAAATTCACTATTATATACATTCTACCTATATATTAAAGTAAACAATTTTATACTTACTAAATAGTTTGGTTCATATGTGTTTTCTGATGATCTTGTAGATGGTGTCGATGTTTGAATTTCTTAGCACATGATTCACAAGCAAAACGTGGTCTCACTCCACACTCCAAACGAAGATGTCGCATTAAGTTGCACTTGTGTGAATATAGACGCCCACAACGGTGACAGGAAAAAGGTGGTCCCCACAAAATACCTTTTAGCTGTGTGTCCACACTTTCATGAGGCATTTTGAAGTGATGGTTGATGTGCTGCTGAGGATCTAAACATGATGATAATAAATATTGTCAGTGCGCGGTACTTTTAAAATATACTTCAAATGGTAACAAATGGTAATTTTTGTTTGTATCTATCTAAACTAAAATTGTGAATTAACAAATCAATAATGTGTAGGTCTACTAACAGACGGAACTTTTAGTAATAAAAAGATCAGTGAAACATTTAAATTTGAACAAAAACATATTATAAAATATTCTTTGCCAACTTTATGGGAGTACATAATGAATTATTAATTTACATTAACTCAATATACAGATTTTAAACACTAGTGAATGTAAATAATACTAATTGAAGATATATAATAAGATTTGAATAATTAGAATTTGGCTCTTACATTTTGACAGTGAGCAAAGTGGAGCCAAGCAAGTGAAAATTACTTCAGCTAGATTCATATAGGAAGAAAGGTTTCTAACAGTTATAAATGTTACTCAAACAATGTTTATATATTAATACATCAAGTTGTGTGACTTGCAGCTATCATAAATATTTCTAATAAAATAGTAACAAAACAGTGAATTTATGATATACTGTATTGGCTCGAATGTAGTGCAATGTTTATCTCCTAAAATGTCCTTCTGAAAACTGTACTCGTATTACACGTGCAGCCCATTTAACGATTATTTTCCATCTATAAAACTTTCAAAATTTTAATATCATATTAATTTCAAGGCCATACGATATTCAGCCCAATACGATATTATTGATAATTTAGACTAGGCAGAGTGCTAATAACCCAACCAGATTAAGTGTATGGTAGAATAGCTACTAAGCAAGATATCCAAATTATGATGCATTTACTTCACTCATTTACATCACTCATTATATGTTAGTATAAGCTACAGATGTAACCATTATAATAATGAACAATGGGAAGAGGAGTAGAGCAGAAGTGACTTGGGACCATTCCGTGAAATTATAACTCATATAAAATTTAATCAAAATAAGGATTTGATGTTTGTGGGTTCAAATCCAACCAGGGCCAACGAATTTTTCTTGAGCGATAACAAATTTGTAGCCCAACTTCCTTGAAAATAGCCCTGGAGGGTATGTGAAAATACCTTTCCTGGTAAAAGTGGTAGGCCTTTTCATAGAAATTCTTGTGTGCTATATAATTAGTCAGTTCAGAAAGTGCACATCAATTACCTCAAACAAACAAGAATAAATACGTATTTAATTAAAATAAATGTGCACCTCCTCAATAAATTAAATGCAAAATGAAACATAAAGATATGTCATTAAGTCATAAATAATTAATTATTTTATTATTTATGTAATATTTTAATATACATCATATGCCAGTGGTATTCAACATCTTTTGTTCACGTACCCGCATGTATAATTTCTCTTCAACTTTGTACCCCCAAAGCTGTTGGGGCATAATACTTACTTACACTTTGGCATTAGGAACTCCAAAGTTCATGATCATACTCATAAAAGTATGCCACCTATTCCTATCTTGAGTTAATTCTATCCAGTCCATCTTGTAACATCCTATATTACTCAGGCTCATCTAAATGTTATCCTCCCATCTCTGTCTGGGTCTTCCAAGTGGTCTTTTCCCATGGGTTTGCCATTCAATATCTTGAACGTGGTTCAAGATACTCTCATTCGTGCTGCATGACCTGCCCACCATAACCTATGAGATTTTATTACCCTAACAATGTCTGGTGATGAGTACAGTGTATGCAGCTCATCATTATGTAGCCTCCTCCACTACCCACTATCTTCATACATTTTTTGACCAAACATCTTCCTAAGCACCTTGTTTTCGAACACCCTAAATTTCTTTTCGTCATTTAAGGTAAGAGGCAATGTTTCAAGCCCATAAAGAGCATTTCCTAACTGGTTGGTGCATATAACGCAAGCTATTATCCACATTATATAATCTACACATAAAATAATGTATTAAATAATGAGTTCTAGATTTCTACATGAGTATATGTGTGTGTGTGTGTGTGTGTGTGTGTGTATATAGAAGATTTTTACAAAACTCAAAAAATGTGTGTACTTGGAATTTTCAATCTTTTTCTCTAAAGCTCATAGTTTAATTATGTTTACTCAATTCTAAGATATATTTTCATAGCAAATAGAATCCTTAAATATCCTCTTGTCTAATTAAAAAAAAATTGAGATATATTAAATTTATTTAAAAATTTGAATTTGTGAGACTATTCATTTTTGCCCCAAAAAATGTTATTCTAACAACAAAAAAATCTTTCCTTATTTATAATTTATGCATAAATCTACTACAGAAATTCAACTTGAAATATTTATTGTACAAATATTGCTCTATACTACTCAAACTTGAAACAAAACAGTTTTCTTTCAAAAACTCGACTCAAATTCAAATTGAAGTGAAAAATGTCTACTTGCACCACCCCTTTCATTTTCTCTCTCTCTAGTTTTATATATAGAGTAGACGCTTGATTTTCTGGAGTAATTGAGGGAAGAGGAAGCACAGATAATAGAAATCATGTGTAATACAAAAATCTCTTTTTCCCCACACATACATTGTATACATAGTGAATTAATGAAAGAAGTCCTTTATTCATATGTTTTCTCTTTGAGGGTTGTACTAATTGCTGTTACTTTTCAGTGCATGCATTCATTGTGTCTGTAAAGTGTCATCTTGCTTCTCCAAATTTGCCAGGTCAGCAGATATGCCTTCAGTGCCTTGGCTACTGACTAGCTTTATCACCCGAGATAAAATCTGCCTCTCCTTCTTCCTATACCTCCCCATCTCTTTTGTTAGTCTCAGCAGGCAGCGGCTGTACAACCTTGACCTTGAGCGTGTGGCACTATTTCATTGTATCTGTCTGTCTCTCTTTGAAAGATTGCTGCGCCTGCGCACTGGGTGGCAATAACAGTAGAATGCATTCAGACAGTGGTGTATTGTTTGTGACATATTTAAATATAGCCAAGCCACAAACTGGTTGATCTATCCCCAGTAAATCGAGAGTATACTGTGTATATATATTAGGGTGGCCCTTATTCTTCAACTTTCTAAAAGTTTAGCTCCCGCCCCCTATCTTGTTTCAATCAACAAAAAAACAATCTGTGCAAGATTTTAGCTCAATCAGACAACTGTGAGGTGACCCTCATCGACCATGGAGTTTTGAAATTTTTGCCCAGAAAGTTATTTTTCAGATAATTTTTTGTAAAATCACTTGTAAGCAATAGTAATGGAAATTAATGTGCGTTTTCATTCATTTAATTAGCATGCAAGTTTTTCCCCTGATAGTATGTGATTTGCTATTGCTAAGTTAATATGAAAAATCACCAAATGTTTGCTGTATGAATTATGTTATGCGATTTTTCATTAATATTATTAGATAAACTTTTATTATTATTATTATTATTATTATTATTATTATTATTATTAGATAACATTATTTTATAACCTCTCCGTTTTTTTGTTATGTGCTTAGTTTACTTATTTTGTAACCAAATATGACGTTGTCTTTACTGAATAATTTTTCAATTATTGTTTCAGAATTGTTTGTGCTGTTGGTGTAAAGTGACTTTTGTGACATGTTCTTCCTAGACTTGTAAAACGGCATCAAATTATTTAGGTAGTTCGTCACACAAGTTAAGAAAATATTTTTATGTCCCTCTTGTTTTCTACATTTCCAATCAAATTGTCGGAGCCAGACTACCTTTGATCCGGAAAGTTTTAAGTGTTTTTTCCTACAATGTAAGAGTTGTAAATATTACAAAGGAGGAAAGTGTAGCATTGATGATTCAAGAAGCTTCCATTTTTTTTGTAAAAAGCATGAATCCCTACTAGAAGAACTGGCCACTGCATTGATAAGATACTCAAACTCTATGATGAATGAAAACGTTTACAGAAAAATTTGACTAGAACTGCAGGCAAGGGAAAAGAAATAGGAGATGTGTTTGTGGAAATTATGAACAATCTCTTTGACATAGCTCATTCAGATGCTTTGGGACAGATGAAAAATGAAGAGGATAATAATTTCTTAATGCTTCAGCACCAAAAAGGACGACCAGGCTCCATGGTTGGTGTAGTTCAAAAACTAAAACACAAGGAAGGAGGAGCATTGCAGCGCACTGCAATTGAATCTGGCAGGAGAAAAAGGATTTATTAAGAAATGGAACAACAGTTTGCTACTCATCAGCTTGCTACATCAAAAAAATTGATGATTCAACATTAAGCAGCCAAAGTAATGATGGTGGTGACGACAGTGAAAATTCCTATGTCATCATTCAGCAAATATCAGCAACAACCGCAGCAAAGGTAAAAGTTCCAGCAACTCGAGGTACATTGCAGTTTTTTACTCCCCGTCTCTCTAAAGTTTTTTATAGTTGCAAAATCATATATATAAATGGGGTTTACATATTAATGACTGCTGCAGAAGCTTTTGGGCATGATACTGAAAACCTGGTAATAAATCACACTTTTTTTTCAATGCCTTAGAAAAAAATTTAGAGAAGCGAGACACACAGAAATTCAGCACAAATTTAACCTTAATGACTGCCAAGAACTAGTGTTGCACTGGGATGGAAATCTGCTACCAGCACTCACAGGTGTTGAAAAGGTTGATAAAGTGGCAATAATAATAACTTTTAAAAGCAAGGAGCAATTGTTCGGAGTCTCTGAATTCCTAACATCTTCAGGAGAAGAGCAAGCCATCGCTGTTTACCAAGCAGTGGAGAAGTGGATTATAACCGACAAAATTCAGACACTTTGCTTTGGTACGACAGCAAGCAACACAGGTGAAGTAAATGGTGCCTGTACAAATCTAGAAAAAATTTCAATCGTGACCTGTTGTACAACTACACTATATTAAGAGTACATAAAGTAGGGAGTGTAAAAAAAGGAGGAGGGGGAATACACCTTAAATTGTATGTAACTAACCGAAGATAAATGTTTAATTCACTGAGCTGAACTAAATTCCGTTTTTCAAATCAGAGAGGAGAAAAAGTCCCCTAGTGAAAGCATTTAAAGTGGATTATTAGTGAACATTCGCAGGTATAAAAAAATTGCTTTGAAGGATAACACTCATCCATATATATTTCAAGTAAATATATGTATTTTGACCCATCTTTCTATATATATCTTAATTTTTATTTATTTAATGAGGTGTTTGCTTAAAATATATAGCTTAATATCTTAAAAGTGATTAATGAAGAACCCCGACTTTAAATTGGTTTTTGTTTGTTTGAAAGCTATATTTTTGTTTTATTGTTTCACATGTATTTCATATTTAATTTAATAGTAAAGACTATTTATATTAGGTAGTTTTTATAGTTTAGACAATTTTTCCATGTATCACTAGTTTCAGAGATTTTCCTTTTGTTTCTGGCCTTATCCTGTGTGGCTACTTTAAAATTACTGGTGAAGTTCATCCTCTAAGTGCGTCTTTTCTAACTTTCAAACAAGTGGTACACTTTGTTTACCCTGAAAGGTAGCAATCTTACCTTGACAGGCTACAGTATGGCCCTATCCTATAAGCTGCGTAATAGTGAAGCCATGCAAGGTAAGCTTGATACCTTTAAAGATAACTTAGGGGTGCATAAATTATGACTACATACATATATATACATACATATACATGATTTTAGCGTCAGAGATCAATTACTGACTTTTGGCTCTTAAAAATAAGACAAAATAGAACTGTTCTATTCTAGACAATTTTACAATATATTATTGACGTGCATCAAATGGTGTTTAATAATGGTTTAATTATTAAATGACTGATATAAAAATTTCAGTGTTTCATTGTTAGCCTTTGTAAGGCATTTGTAAAGATCTTTATATTACAAAGCACATTGTTTTGAATATCTTGGACGCCATGCAAACATTTTATCTTCCTAAAGGTACCAAGTACACAATACATTTGAGAAACAATTCAAAATATTTTTTTAAATATCTGTCATACAGTGAATACAGAATTGGCGGTTCAATAAATAAAATAGTTTTTGTTAATGTTTTAAAATCAATTTTAATCATAAATAGACACTTTTAAACACTTGAATTAAACACAATCAAAATATATCATTCTATTTATGTATTAAATTTTAAAAGGGTGAAAGGTTTATTAATGAAAATACTTTTTGGTAATATTTTTCAAAGACATTTTAAATAGTTTACCTATGAAGAGAAACTGCACAAACTCTAATGAATCCAGCAGCTATAATTTTTTAAATTATATTATAAGTTTAATTTACACTTAACATTTGAGACATATATTATGATATCATGTTTGGTTGATATATATATCAACCAAACATCGCATGTATAGAATAAAAATGTTTCATTAATATGATGTTTTAGATTTTTTGCTACCAATAATTTTAAATGTGTTTTTACCTGGTAATATTCGTAAAAGGTTTATTTTTAAATGTATATGTAGGAATTGACAATGAAATTAAATTATGAAACATTTAATGTAGTGTTGCACACCACACAATAATCAAGTATAATGAAATCTCACTTTGCTATGTTGGAATTATTCTAATTATCCAAATACTAATCACATTAAACATTAATAAATCTGATGTTTTTGTGGTGATTAAAAATGTGCATATTTATGAATCAAACTAACAAATTAATATCAGATTTAATATCATTTAAAGAATGGTAAGGCCTACTAAGTAAACAAACAGGTTGATGGTTCAACATATTAATTTTAGGGCTGTTTATGAAACATAGCAGGGATACAGGATTCTGCCTGCTCACGATCGATGCCATGTATGCCCATAAGATGTCCTGTTAGAGCATATCTTCTGCGTACTCTGACACCACACAAGCTGCAAGTGAATCTCGGCTCTGTGCCACAGTCATAACGGCGATGACGACTCAATGTCCGTTTGCGCAAGTATGACTTGCCACAATGCTCACAACGATAATTACAGGATTCCTTGTCTTCACTAGAATTATTTACTGACAGCCATAGGTTTAGTTCAGTATCCTCATACTGTTTATTTTGATCTGAAAATATAAACAAACAATATCATTAGCTTTGTAAAAGTATTATAAAACTATTTCTGAACATAATACATTGAAACTATAATTTAATATGTGTATGTTGTTGTCCAGAGTAATCCATTTAAATATAGTTAAAAATGACACTAAGACATGATGATAACTCTTTTGACCCTTTTCTTTAAGTGCCAATTCTCTATGACTGATCTAGCCAAGTGCATAACATATCTAGTGCCATTCATCACTCATCGTTTAAAGTATAGTCTGTGGTGGAGGTATGATAGCAATGATAATAATAACAATAATCCATGTATTTTAAAATTTTAATCACTCTACCTCACTGTTGTGGGTTACACAAATTGACCCATTAAAAAAAATAGCTGAAGCTTAATTTCAATCAAAGACAATTGATACTTATGACCAACGACTACAATAATTTATAGTTCATGCGGGTTTTACCAACTGACCTGTATGTAAAATATTCACAAGTACAAAATTAAATTTAAAATAACTATTTAAAACATTTACAATAAAGTTAGGGTTACACCAATTGGTTGGAAGGTGTATTTTAAACTAGAAAACATAAAAATAACATAACCTCATTTTTTGAAATTATTATGGTTACACCCTTTGGCCTCCATTTTTCATTGCTGACTTCTTAATGTCAGTCAGCACTATTGTAAGGGGAATTGAAATTGAAATTATTATAACTATCATCATAATCACTATTACATATAATACATTACTAGTATTTTATAATAATTTACTTGCATACATATTTCATTCTTAGAATAAATTAAAACTTAAAAAACAAAAACATTCAAACTAAGATAAAATTTTGAACAAATGTACCATTTTGAACTTGTGGTTATTTCAGCACACAACTTATAAATTAATTTGAAATACAACAGTCTATTTAACAGCACATCCAACTCTGTCAAGAGTTTTTATATATTATCTACTAAATAATTTTCTATAACCAGAGGATCATGGACTTAGCTTACATGTCTGTGAAAAACAAAAACAAACATATCATCTAAATCCCTGCCCTGGTCATTATATTTTATAATATTTACTGATGTAAGGTCAATATTGTAGTTTTGTACAATAAATTATTTATATATATTGGTTCTATACATAATATACCCAATATTATAATTACCTTGTAGTATATCAGGGCATCCTCAAAAAAAAGGAGATGCCTTGAAAAGTCCTAAGCATATAATTTACATTTTAAGTTTGAAATTTGTTCTCTTACATATTGTGTATGCTTTTAATATAACTTTAAATAAATCCAATAAAGAAAACTTTTTTTTTCACTCTAAGAGGTAAATTTTGTTATATTTGGAACACAGCACAGGGAAGGTGGTTAAAAATAAATAATAAGAACAAACACATTATGGCTTTTACAATGAAAAGAAGAACATAGATCACATTTTACATCACTGTTATTAGACAGAGAGGCGGTCTCTTGAAGATCCCCCAACCTAGATTTCACTATATCAGAACTCATCAGGAGGGAGAGTGAACTACTCAACGCACCTTCCTAAAAGAGGAAACAAAAAAAAAATACAAAAGGGAGGAAATAAAATAGGTAAAGAATGATCGGATGCTTAATTAGTAGCATGTAAAAGGAATGGCTATGGTAACATAAAGGGCAAACACAAGAAATGGAAATGTAAAGTGTGAACTGTATTCTTCTTTTAATTGTAAAAACCATATTGTATACGTCCGTTTTATATGTTTCTTTCCACCTTCCATTTCCAGTTTTCAAGTATAACAAAATGTACTTCGTTAAGCAAGAAGAGGTTTTATTTCTAGACATACATTATATTGTCACATCCAATGTCCATTTCCTGTGTTCCTTAATGTTATCCATTCCTTTTACATGTTCCTATCAAAGTGTCCTATCATTCTTTACCAATTTACTTTTCCTTCCTTTTGTGTTTTTTTTTCCTCTGTTAGGAAGTTGCATTGCAGGTTTCACACTCCTTCCTGATGAGTTCTGATAGTATGAAATTGAGGTTGGGGGATTGTGGGTGGTGATCGATACTCTCCAAGAGACAGCTATTACCTCTTTGTCCAAAAGCAACAATGTAAAGTATGAAATGTGTTCTCTACTTTGTAAAAGTTATATTAATTCATTCCTTTTATTTGTTTTTATACAACTTTTCTTCTACTTTCTTCCAAATATAATGACATTAAAATAAATTCAGTAAATAAAAAGAATGACGTTGTTGATTATATCTTTTTACCACATACCCGTATTCATTAAAACATATTTGATTATTTCTTTAAAGAAAACATAAGGTAAGGGTAAATATTCTAGTGTCTAATAATTGGTTCAAATATCTACATCACAGAAACTTACGACATAGATTAAGTTTTGCATCAAAAATCAAAACAGTATAAAAAATGGTATCGCACATCTTAAATATAAATGATATGTATTTGTTTAAGGTTGTTCTATACATATTAAAGAGACTGTTATACTTTTTTCAAGAGGTGATTAACTGTAAATTGTCATGTTTCAATTAATAGGAAAGTACATTTACATTTTTTTTGTAATTATTGGAGGAAAAATTGTTGAGCAACTATTCTAGGAGTATAACTAATAGGGTTCCTATAGTAAAAGATAGCATTAAAACCAAAAAAATCAAAGTTATTTGAATCTATTTGAAATAATTTCAAAATAGATTTAATTGTATCTAGTCCGAAAATTACTCTTTTCTAGATAAAGTCTAAAATTGGGAGTTCTGACACATTAATTAAAATATAAACATAAAGAATATTTGTTCAGTAGAAACAACCACATTTAGTATAGCTATTTAATAATAGAGCTATTATTTAGTAAAACATGTTTCCTAAGTTATAATAAGTAAATTAATATACAAATTGATAAAGAAGTTATAAAAATAAATATACATTGAATGAATGCATACCATTATGTAAAATACAGACCCAGATGGTAGTTGAGAATGTCAGAAATTTCAATAATATAACTAAAACTATTCTAAAGAGAATCGTCTTGGTGGGAATGACTGTAGCTACAGTTTTATAAACTATATAAAAAAATTAACATATTTATTTAATACTGGGGTTTTCTTGTCAATTATTTCAAAATGTCAAAAGTAAAGCTTTTAAAATTATTTGAACCTGGAACCTATGAATGAAAACACTATTGCTCTACCTTATTGGTTTATTCAATATTACATCAATTTCCAAGAGAGCTTTCTAATTTAATTTATTTCAATATTCCAAGTCTGACTCTCAGTGGCATAGCTAATATTATATAGTGTTATAGTCTTAACTATTATATCTTGTATTAGCTATAGCCAACAGTTAGTTAATCAATGCCAGAATTTTTATGGCACATTAAACAATACATATTTATCAAATTTCCTCCTTCCATTTTAAAACTTAAATAAAAACTAAATATTTTTTAAATAATTTTAGTGCACCAGTTAAACAACACATTGTCTTCAGAGTCATAGTTAAATGTAAATAATAATAATTTCTAGAAAGGTACAAAGTGCTCAAATTGGAAAACCACAAGATTTCCCATGAAAATACTATAATTAAGAAAATAGTTTTATTGTTTAATTTACCTGGAATGAATTGTGCTCTTTGTATGTGAAATATTTCTTACTGAAGGTCTATGTGAGTAAACCTTTTTTAAGTCAGGTAGTAGGGCAGTTACTTGCCTGATTAATTATCTTTATAGAAATATTGTGTCGAGTACCAACATCATCTCCCAATCTCCCCACCCTTTTCCCATCAAAACTTCCCAAATAACTCTTTGTGCCACACCCCTTGACAATAAATAAAATTGCAACACTGCCAAGTATAAGAAACTAATCAAAACTGTTGACAAAATGTTGCATATAAATTTAATAAACTGGTATTTAAAAGTGTAAGATATTTAGTTTAGTATGATATTGTTTATGATATAATTGTTTGTTTATATGCTTAATATTACAAATAATACCGTTTTATTAATATTTTAGCATTGCATACAAATATAAAACCATTTGTCAACTCTGACAAGACTAGCATCTTCTCAAGGTTAATAGTGGTACTCCTGGGGTAGGGACAAAGGGGCAAGAATCTTAAAAAATCGATGACAACTAGAATAAAATATATTTGCCACAAAGTGATGTAAGTCTCAATAGGGAAAGGGAAATGAATAAAAATATTTTATATGTACAGAAGTGTTTATTTCATTTAAAGACTTCGATGATAAAATGAATTATTGCTTAATGGTTTGGAAAGGTATAATAAGACAGTATAGAAACACTGTACAGTAATATAAACCTAAGTATATTCGATCAGTATTCAAACCTTGATCTCTTCTCCATCAGCACTATAATCTATTGTGATAATGACGGCTCAGACCATACGACCAACAAAGCCATTTGTGAAAATAATAATACCCGCCTCGGTAGTGTAGTTAGCTAATGTGCTAGTTTCGTGCTAAGCAGACAAAGAGATCGAGGTTTGAATCTCAGTCGGGTGAACTAGGGATGTTTTTCCCTAAATAGTTTTCCATTCTCCCTCCACACAAATGCGGGCTTACTCCCTCTATATTAACCTTCCCAATTCCTAACCCATTAGTGTAATTAGTACTTAAGCATATAACCTGAACAAGTAGTAAGATGCAGTACTAAGTATATAAGTATAATAAAATAATTTTGTTGCGTTTGATTAGTGGGTATTCTTTGAAATAGAAGTGACAATTTTACAATATAAATTTATTTAAAGGTACATGTGTAAATGGAATATCGCGGCTAAATAAACATACCAAATAGTTTCCAAATGATAGCTTTAGCAATCCAAGCAGTTTTGTATTTATGATGCCACCAATAATATTGCAAAACCACTGTTCGTGTCTCTAGTCATTGCCAACTACACTCATACAGAAGACGTCACCTTTCCCAAACATCAAAGAACTTATGTTTAACCAGCTCCACCTTTTATGCTAATGCATAGTAGAAGCACTTCAAGGTGTCAATATCAATTAACTTGGTTAGAACATCCACCCTACGGTCCTATCATTTGATGCACAACTCAATAAAGTGTTTTAAAATCATCAACATCATCACCAAATGTTTCCAGCTTGTGGCCAGGTCAGTTTAGTAAAATTCCTCTTTCTTCCTCTTTTCACATTAATCCTCCTTTCTTTCATCATTTTTCTTGTATAGATTAATTCCACTATTTTACTATCTGGTCCTAACATATCTTTATTGGTCTTCTTTGTAGTCTTTTCCTATATACACTATCTTAGAATACAGACTTAAATGTCAGATCGTTGGGAGAAAGATCTGCTTCCCGATCCACCCTTTCCTTAACATGGTGAATTGTTGTAATTATATCATAAATGTATATTATATAAAATATTATAAAGTGTATGATAAGAATGTTGGCTATCATAAGTAGAAGGCCCCATTTTCAATTTAATAAATATAAATAACCATTGTATAGCAATGGTATAGTTGCTGAGTACACAATAAAACAAATACATACCATAGCACACTATTTAGATAACATTGATTTTCGAGTACAATTTAATCAATTTTTAAAGATTAGTGAAAAGACTAGTTAATGGCTAATATTTAAATAGTATGTAAAAATAAATATGTGATGTTTGACATTATTCAAAATTGTATTTATAGTATAATGAATGAACCAAATTGATAAATATATAGTAGAGTCTTGAAAACTCGACCTAATGTGGGCTGAGATGGTGTCGAGTTTTATGAATGCACTTGCAAAAGATGCATTTTTACTATGTCATGTTTACTAAACAAGGATGAATCACAATACAGTACTGAATATTATAGTTACAGTTGTACTGTACTGTAGTATTGTACGGTACAGTAACAGTAATATATGTATAATACAATATATTATGTGTTAATATAATGGTGTATATACATATGTGTAACATACAGAAATGCAGTACAGTATTGTACACATAATATTGTATTGATTCAAATAACACGTCACTGAATTGGAAAACTAACAAATATAGCACTTGTAAAAACACCACAGCATGACTGTTTCACTCGTTAGACAAACAAAATGAGAGGTTATACAGTTATATGACCTTGGATTGTGATGATTTGCGCCAGCAAGTGTGTGCATGTGCGTGTGTCAAGTTAAATGCAATGTTGCGTTGTCGAGTGTCGAGTTTCTGAGACTCTACTGTATATTAAAGTCAAGAACAATTCACAGTTGCAATCATAAACACAAAGTTGTCATCAACATTATATAAGTAAATAGTCAAAACTTGATTTAAATGTTTATAAAACTTGAAAAATATACAAATGAAATATTATGTTATTTTGTTCACCGTGTCTACATATACATTTCATTGATGGGAGCTCTTTTGGCAATTCATTCTATCATCAGCCTAAAGGTAAAAACAAGGTGAAAGCATTGTGAAATTGAAAACAATAAACTATGTAAACATCTAACAAGAGTATATAATTTATGGTTGCTTGAAAAATGGAGTCATACCACTCCATTTTTCCATGTAACATTTAAGAAAACCGAAATCATTAGTTGTTTTTCTTAAATGTTATATCCCTTTTATTACATGATAAGCTTTATAAACATTTTAATCAATTTTTGACTATCTACTTTTATAATATTAATGACAACTTTTGTTTATGATTTCACCTGTGAAGTGTTCATGGTTTCAATATATATTTATTAATCTGGTCCATTCATTATATTAAACATACAATTTTAATTATTATAAAACATCTTTCATTGAACAGTGCCTCAGGACAATAACCAATATGTTTCCTAAAATTAAAATTTAATTATGAATATCCATATAATCAAATTTGAAAGGAAGTGGTGGGACTGTGCAATTTTTACCAGAAATGTTGTATTTTATGGATGATATCAAATGCAAACCATTATCATCCTCACCAATACAATATTCTTTTTAGATTAGTGTTCATATACATTAATGATGTTTTAATAGACACCCTACATCTGTGACATGACAATGGCAATGATAACAACTAAATAACAATATTTATTAGTTAAATAACATAAATCATAATCAAATGCATTTTGATAGCAAATATATCTTATAAAACTATTAATTCTTCAACACATACCGTATTAATTATTTGTTAATGAACTAATACTTTGGTTTTGTGATAGTTTGTATTGAATAACTATTATGCTCACCATACCCAGAGCTCCATTTTTATAAAGTACTACTTCAAATTTAGTTGTTGGTACTTACTGTTAATATATATATATATATATATATATATTTGTATTTTTAGTTCTAATATCAAAGCTACCTATATTTATTTTAAAACAATTTCAATTTTAATATCTGAACTGATGTAATGCAAAAGATAGTATTTAAATTAATATAAATTTATAATACAAACAAAAATTGGAGCTGTAAATAATTTTTTTGACTCAGGTACTAGTGACTTTTAGAGCTTTAGAATTGGAAAGGAAAATGTATATTTTAAATGTATTTTCACTAAAACAAAAAATGTATGCTTTATTCGAATAGTAAGTTAATCCTGTGATATATGATGAAACTTTTATTTTCTAACAAAAGTGTGTTGTTGCTGAAGACAAAGCAATCATGAATAATATCCATAGGCTATAAAACTTGTTACAGTATAAATATACTAAAATATTTTCTGTTATGTTACAATATCAAAGATCTACTCCATTCCTGTACATACATTTTAAAGCTGTGCATGACACTATAAACATGTTAGTGATTTTGATGAGTACGCATATGTAACATAAGATTATGTTTATGCTTAGACTTTTTGTGGCAGATAGGGCATTCAAACTTGGGTTCAACTCCGCACTCAAAACGTAGATGTCTGTTGAGACTGTGTGGTCGAGCATAAGCATTACCACATCGAGAACACGTGAAGGCTCCTTCAGGTCCCAAGGGAACCTTACCTCCTGCTGACAGCAGCTTCATGTACAGGTCGTGATGTAGAAGCATTTGACGCCCTGAAGATAATCGACTCTGGTTCTCATCTGAAATGCAAAGTGAAATGGTTAGGTTAGAAACATAGCAGAGCGTAAAATAAACATTTGAATAATTTTTGTGCTGAATGTCTCTTACACTTTATTATTTAAGCTAAAAGATACTTTGTCTGAGTTTACTCTGGAGTTTTCAAGCAATAACATAATTTGTTCACTATTTTGACTTGAATATGCATTATAAATAAGCCCAGGGAAAACTCCATCTAGTTGAATAGGTGAGAAACAGTCAAATTAAATTACATACGAAATTAATTTTCATAAAAACTTTAACAGCTAAAAAATTAAAATTACTTGGCCTATTTTGTAAATGAATTATTATTAGATAAATATAAATCAATAAATGGAACATAAAACAAACTCATTTCTTTGAATTTTAATAATATGCAGGTGTATAGGCCAAATGGGTAATAAGACGTGCTTTTTTTTAACACTCCATTATACTACTCTTTCAGGCTATTTGCTCTGGTGCTATAATGACAACGACAATAAAGTTGGATCCAAATAACGACTATCAGCTGCTTAAATAAGTGGAAATGTTGTTGATAGCGGTCTATCAACCGTGGAGGGGAGTACTTTGAATGCGAAAAATCTGAATAAGTTGTAGGTAAGCCTGAAAATATTATATAAAAAATGTTTGGAAATTTTTTGAATACACTTCGTATTACTAATCCTTGTTTTCAAGTGGCAGGCAACCACTGCTAAACCCAAAGGAAACCTTCTTAGTGGCAAATATTCCCGTAGTAGGCCGATAAGACAATGCCAAAATAACTGTGGACTGGTTGGCCCTAACAAGACATTTTGTGTTAGCTGAAGCAAAGCAGAATTTAGATATGCCAATGCCACCACAGAGGTTAAATAATAAATAAAGACCGATTTATATTCTGAAAAGGAAAAAGAACCAAAGATGCCATCAGGAGGCTTAGAATAATTTCAGAGAGAGTGCTGAAAGTCAAGGAAGAGGTCTACATTGTTTAATCGACTGTCAAAATATGTTAGATAGAATGAAGTGGAAGAAACTGATGGAAATACTCTAGAAGATTCCTACTGAACCAAGAAAATTAGGTCAAGGATCACCAGGGCCTAGGGAGCTTTCAACAAGAAGAGGTTACTGCTGACCAGCAAGTTGAGTTTGGAACTGAGGAATAAACTGATGAAATGCTACATTTGAAACAGAAACTTGGACTCTTTGGAAGATAGAAAATAAATACCTGGAGAGCTTTGAAATGTAGTGCTGGAGAAGACTTGAGAAGATCAGGTAGACAGTCAGGGTGACAAATGAAGAACTCCTAAGAAGGGTGGGTGAGAAGAGAACCATTTTGGGTGTGATTCTTCGATATAAAGCAAACTGTATCGGAAACAGTCTCAGGAGAAAATTTCTTCTGCACGACGTCATAGAAGGAAAATCTGAGGGAAAGCGTAGCTTAGGAGGAAGGAGTATTCAAATATTAGATGACTTGAAGGAAAGAAGAAAACTCTGGGAGTTCAAGGAGGAGGCAGAGGACAGGGCACATTAGCGGTTTAAGTTCACTGACAAAAGGAATGGACCTGTTGTAAGACAAACACACAATAGTAATAATAATAATAATAGGGTAGGGATGAAGCGGATATATGCTAGCGAGTCCACAAAATTAACAATCTCTAGTTAATTGGTTTGATGCTTAAGATATGTAATGTTAATACTCATGGAATTAATTTGAAGTCAAATGAGTAATAGATGAAACATATCTTATTTGAACAAATTAAGCAAAAATCATGTTGAAATTAACCTCTTAGAATGGTATTAGTAAAAGTGTCATAGTTTTTCAGTTAAAACTAAGATGGTTTTTAATTTAATACTAATATAAGTGTAGACATATTAGGTATTAGATACACATATGTAAAATATTTAGGGTTACACTTTGAAAAGCAAAGCAATTCTGAGTGTTTTTCAATAATTTCCAACCCATTTCCTTCATTTAGCTTAGCTAAAAATAATCAAACGTTTGTCTAGAACTCTCAAAGGAACTGTACAAACTTTCCCTATAATGTGGAGGTGGGGCTAATGCCATTGGCCATTCGAACTTATCTTCCTCTGCTCGCCTGGCCTATGGAGGAATTCATTTCTGAGGGAGGGGGAGGGGGGCAAGGCACTATCAAGGCAATTTTCACAACAAATAAATAATGTCATTTGTCACATTTAGTGATCTGAAGTAACATATACAACTGAACCACAATCCCCAACGATCAAATGCTGCTTATAGAAGTGTTATATTATAAAAATATAAATTAGGCTTAAGAATGTGTTTTGAAATGGTATATTAAAAAGTGTATATAAAGGTCAGAAAAAAATAATTTTAAGACCCTATAACCATTAAATGGGTTCGAACCTAACAATTATTTACTATGCCACATATATAGATAGTCCAAGAAACAACAAAGGTCCGATTCCCATATCCAGACTTATATTTTTTAATGAAATGAAATTTGTGACAATCCATCCTGGCATCTAGAATTCTAGAATAAAATAGAAAGCTTATTAAAAGTGTTAGCAGTTGTTTGGAGCAGCCATCCTTTTATGTTTGATTTGCTAATAGAGTAGAACGTTGATAGTCAGAACTTTAGGTAATCCAGATGCACCTTCAGTAAAATATTCTAAAATGCAGAAGTATGAAATGTAGAAAAAAGGAAGCAATGCTATTTAAAATGAACGTTTTAGCAAGCAAAGCTCGTTTGCCCACTGCAATGATTATTTTAATAAGTGAATTTTTAAGTTATTTTTTATTATTATCAATTAATGATTAGATTTTTATCAAAATATTACACAACCTATCCTTTTACATCTTTGATAAAAAAAATATTTAAGAAACAATTATTGTACTGTTCCATACCTTATTATATTGTATTATATTTGTCTTGTTTATAAAATAAAATACATACTTGCTAATCTGAACGAATTGATAAGCCAAACCACCGCCCCCAATTAGTTCGGATTATCAAGGTTCTATCTTCTGTATATGTGTTTTTGATTAAATTTTTTATATGGAATCATTACATTCAATTTAAAAATTTATGTTCTAATTTAATGAGCCATTACTAGGTGATATCCACAAATAAGCTGTGGTTGGACTACGCCATGATCAATAGTTGTGTGTTGAATTATAACGAGAAAAGGTTTATGTTAGTAGGTTGTAGACCAATTGAGAATAACTAATTAGCAGTTTGCTATGTTTATTAACAATCAGAAATAAACATTAATACATATTACGAACAAGACACTATACCCGTACAAGGAACGAGAGAGTATGTGTGCGACAACAATCATGTTACTACTACCTCTCCTCAGTCCTATGCACACACAACAGTATTGCTTCCATTGAGCACACACCTGCGCACCACAGATGTTATTACATTTATATTAGCTGTAATATAAATTTACCTCTACTTCAACAATGTGAAGTTTAATTCTAAAAACTTTGTATCCTATTTACTATAGCCATTTTTGGGAATAATTTTTTGTTTAGTATATATTATGTAAAAACAATGTTAGCAAGTTAAGGGTACAAAGGCCAAAGGGCATAACCATCATAATTTCAAAAGTTGTTAGGTTATTTTTATGTTTTCTAGTTCAATATGCATCTTCTTGCCACTTGGCATAACCCTAACTTTATTATGAATGGTTTAAATCATGTTTCCTTTAGTTTTGTATTCACTGTGAATATTTTACAAACAGGTCAAGTGGCATAATCAGCATTAACTATAAATTGAGTCATTGGTCATTATTTGTCTTTGATTGAAAGTATGCTATAGCTATCAGAAACAAATTGGTGTATTGTCGTAGCCCACAGATTAATTCAGGTGTAGCCATCAAAACAAGCATGTAGTGGTATGAGCTAAAGAGAGTAACTACCAAACTTGAGTAGGTAATAAATACTTAATAGCTATTGATTGAATTCAATTATTTTCTCATTTGAATAACTGTACATCAAATACTATGAATATTTTTTTTAAATTATATAGCAAAAAAAATTGGGAAAATAATTTCTTATTCAGTTGTTTCCAATCTCCTGAAAATTTTGCATCTTGAGGGTTTGGTCCTTTGGATTTTATACCCTCAAAGTGTAGCATAATATATATTATTGTTCACAAAATCAAAATACACTTATTATAATTACATATTTACATTTAAAAAAAATACTAAAATTACCTAAAGTCTTTCTGTCAAAAATGTTTAGCAAAGACACTCATAATAGTTTGGCAAGACAAATTTTGGTTGTGATCCATAGATAAAGATTGCTGTGTGAAAATTTAAGCCTAAAAATTTGGAAATATAGCTTCTGAGCTTAGTGCTGAGTTTTGTATTTTAATTAAATTATGTCAATTACCCAATAGGAACATTTGCTAAGGGTTTCTCTTTGTTGTATAATCAAGGCAAGTCTGCCTTGGATATCAAATTGAAAATTAATTATGTAATGAATTAATCTATTGTGTTGCCTGGGTGAGAAAGTGTCATACCAAATAATCATACTTTTAAGATCTTGCAATAAAATAGAAATCTGTTATATTATGAAATATTTAAAAACTATGTTACCTTTATTAATTTAATTTACACTGAAAACATACTTCTTTGTAAAATATTTTCACTTGGGAACATAATATTGGCAATTACTATTTATGATGGATTCAGAGTTGTCAATAAATGAAATTAAAACAAAAACAAATATAAAATAAAAACAAATATAAACTGATGGCATCTTTAGAGTTAACCAGCAGTGTAGGCTCATTCATAGTGTGAATGATTGCACCATCCTAAAAATCAATAATAGAAAATACATTTTAGTTTTATATAAATTTGTTGTTTTAAGGTAGGGTTGTAGGAAATGCAAGAAAAGGCCAGTGTTTTTGCAGTTTTTAAAATAAAATAATTTGTTGGCCAAAATAAATATAATAGTTTTCAGTACAAACATATAGTTTAATTTTCTTCACAAGGTGATATCAACAGTTGTTGATTAACTGCCATGAGCATAGTGTAATTAGATGACAAACTTTTTAAATAAAGATAAAAAAATTCATTAAATTTAATGACAACCTTGACAGATATTTAAGGACTGGTGATATAACTATGCGGAAAAAAATATATATCTATGGTTGTACTGAAGTAATATTTGATTTATTTTGACCTAAAAGATGTTTTGATATAAAAACTGCAAAAACAAAAACCTTTTCTCGCGTTCCCTACATCCCCACCCTAAGATTTTAGTATAACACACCAAAGAAAATGTTTTTCGAACAGTCTATTTGTCATGCTTTAAAATATGATTTCCCACCAGCTAACCCCTTCTATTAGCCTTAAACGCCCTTTAAATCCTATTTCTACAACACATGGTTAAAACGTGTTAAAAGGCACCATCATTTAATACATTATATACTCATCTTTCCTGTATAAAATAAATTGTAATATTTCTTGGAATGAACTCGTTTTATTAATGAACTGTAAATATAGATTACAGCAGTCACTTAGAAAATATTATACACATAGTATTGAAACATATGTGGACCAATGTGTGTTTGTTATTGTTTGTAAAAATATATTTCTTATACAGGATGTATTTTAATTGATGTCATATTTTCTAAGGGTGTATTATCATCGACCAAACAATAATAAAAGTCCATATAAATATGGGTCTAGAAATACTTAGCTCAAGAGTTATTTAAGATTTTCATCAAATATGGATTGGTTGTGGGGGATCCATTCTGCTCGATCACAAGAATTGAACCCAATGGCTTTTTTAATCTCTGTGGACATTTAAAGTTTATTGTTTTCTCACCTTCTGTACCTGATGTTAAAGTTTTAAGAAAGCTTATCGTAAATAGGTGAGATACTATGTTACACCTCAAGTGTATTCAACAGAGTATGATAAAGCATGGAATGCAAGCTCAGAGGATGCATTGAAGCAGGATAACAATTTTGAACAGTTTTTATAACAAATTTTTCTCTCTTGTTTAATTGCATTACTTCTTCTGTTGGATTGCTTGTTAATTGAACACTAAAATTCCCCCTACCTTAGAAACTAAGCGTTTCTAGACCCATGTTAATATGAACTTTGACTAATGTTTCATGGATGGGAATCTGCCCCTAGAATATTTGACCCTGATTGAAATTACATCATGTATATTAAAAACTATCATATACATAAAAATTTGGGGGAAAAAAACAAATTTAGTGGGGAAGTAGTCAAATATTTTTAATATTCCTTTTTACATTTTTACAGACAATTAGAAAGTAGTAGCAAGTAGTTGTACCAACCTTTTTCTTGGCATTTTAATATTTTGACCATTTAAAATATGCTATAGTTGGCAACTGTTTGATAGGTTAGTCAACTCATTAATTGTATATTCTTAATAGAGTTAATATTGTTCATTTTTATAGTATGCTGGTATTGTGTTGTTACTTTCAAGGATTATAGTTTGATTTCTAATTATATTAATAATTTATTAAATCTCTATTTTTAATAGCAGTAAAATCGTATTAAAATGTGGATGTTTATTAGATATTTTCATTACTAATGAAACTAAACATAACATTACAAAGAATCTAATCAAACTCTTCAGCATATTATGTTTCCAGCTAGATGATCTCAGATTTGTCACAATATCAATAATTTAAAATATTTAAAGTAAGACTAAATTTTATTCTTAGTTCTATGCAACCTATTATAGTAAGTTGATAGTAAGGAGCTGGTTCAATCACAAGCTGGGGCAAGGATTTTTGTATTAATACATATTAAAATAATTAGCATACATTATAGGTGTTTGCATCAAACTTTTATAATGATCTAGGGCCATGTAGTTTACCCAATTAGTTTTAACATATGGGTAGTAATAGCTTAATCATAAAGACACGAGAAGGAAATCCACTCATATTAGAGTGGAGAGACTTCTGCCACTGCAAATTAGATAAATAGATACAATTTTAACATTTATTTTCTAAAATTTCCCTGATCGTTGCCATTAATAGAATTAAAGATACTTTTCAGGAACACATAAGAACAGTTCTTGGAATCGGACAGTGTGGGTTATGAGGGACGAAGGATTATTGTAAGTGTATATCCATTATTGAAAGCAGAAGTGCAGATTACCGTGAGATTGGGGTTCAAATCCTTGTTGGGATTGCTGAGAGGGGTTTTTCCTAAATTGTTTCCCATTTCCTAAAATGTTTTTTCCCTCATCCTTATCTCATTAGAGTAATTTCATAATTTAAATCCAAAAAGTTAGTAAGAAGCAATGATAAATCATAATCATCATCATCATCATCATCATCATCATCATCATCATCAACTGTTCCCAGCCTGTGGCCGGGTCAGTTTAGTAAAATGCCCCCATCTTCCTCCATTCTTCCAACATTCTTGCTCCTTTAGTTTCTTCTATTATTCTCCTCTCACTTGAATACATTCTGTTATCTGCTCCTCCCAACTCCTTCTTGGCCTCCCTTGAAGTCGTTTTCCTACATACTTCATTTCCAACATTTTCTTTGCCATCCTCTCTTTTTCCATCCTCATTACATGCCCATCCCATCTCAATCTTGCTTCCTCTACTATCTCATGTACTCCATATATCACTACTCTTTCCCGGGTAACTTCATTCCTAATCTTGTTTCGCCTTGTGACAGCTAACATGCTTCTCACAAACTTGTTCCTGCTGTCCTCGTCCAATTAAATCCTCTTTACTTCCGCCTTTCTCCTCAATCACACATCCAAGATATTTTACGTTCAGTACTTTTCACTCTCAGCTCTACCCCATCCAACCTCATATCTTTATTAGGCCTTACCCTCTCCCTTGTCATTACCATCACTTAATACTTTACCAGGTTAAATTTCATTCCACACTCCTTAACAACCTCATTTCATTTTTGTAGTTGTTCCTGTAATTAACTCTTCTTTATCCCCCCATACCATCAAGTAATCAGCAAACATCATGGCTTTCATTCTTTCCTCCCTGAGTTTTCCTGACATACAAATAGTGATGGTAAAAAGGCACTCCCTTGCTTCACCCCCTTTTTTTTTTTATCTAGAACCACTCCATCCTTCCAATCTCCGTCCTAACACAACTCTTGTTATCCTTCCTCATAAATGCTTTTCACTCCCATTAAAACTCCTCTTTCCACTTCAGCCTTCTCCATCGCTTTCCAAACCTTATTTCTATCCACACTATTGTATGCCTTCTACCCATCCATCATACCAATACCAAGTCTTTCCCATATTCATACCTTCTTTCCATCAACTATAATATGGCAAATATTAAGTCTACTGTCGAACTCTGTTACCAAAATCCACGCTGTTCCTCTCTCCACCTTCCTTTCATTTTATTTCTTATTATATTTTCCAGTATCTTCTCATATAATTTTGTATAGTGGCACATCAGCGTTATCCGCCTATAATTTGTATACTGCTTCCTGTCTCCTTTCTTGAAATTAGGTATTATAACTTCCTTTTTTCCAGTCTTCCGATAATTTGTTCTGTTTCCAAAACACTCTCAGCAACCTATATAACTATTGTATATCTGCTTCACCTGAAGCCCTTATCATTTCCGACGTAAGTTCGACCACACCCGATGCTTTTCCTTGTTTCATCCTCTTTAATGCGTCCTCCACCTCCTTCCATGTTGGATCTCTTTCTTTCTCTTCTGCTATTTCTTCCTGCTCTCCTGTTTCCCTCTCATTTCTTTCCTTTCTCAGGTTGAACATTTTCTCAAAATATCTCATCCATAGTTCCTTTTCTTCCTCTCCTGTCTTCAACATTAATCCTTCTTCATCTATCATTATAACTTTTTGTTTTTTTCTCTCTCCTTCTGTTTCTTACTGGCTATTTAACACCTTCTTACTTCCTTACACATTCCGTTCCAGAATTTTCTTTTAATTTTGCATCCAATCTTGCCAATCAATCAATCAATCAATCCAATTTTGCAATGATAAGTATATATAGTAAACTACATGACCCTAGATCATTATAAAAGCTTAATACAAACACTTATAATGTCTGCTAATTATTTTAATATGTATTAATACAAAAATCCTTGCCCCAACTTGTGATTGAACCAGCTCCTTACTATCAACTTACTATAATACATATATATTTTTTTATATATATATATATATATATATACACTTATCATTGCAAAATTGGATGGATTGATTGATTGGCAAGATTGGATGCAAAAATAAAAGGAAATTCAATATATTCATCGAGAAACACAAACATGCAAAACCCCTAACACACATTACATTACAACTATTTACAATTTAATAGCTATCTGGCTGATTCTTAACAACCACATTAAATCCACAGTTAAGACAAAAATGTTCCTATGGATGTGTGTACTTGTGGTCGACAATACCTTTGTCTCCTTTCTTCACTCAGTAGTGCTGATCGCCCATGCTACTTTGCCTCTGCTAAAAACTGTCTAGCAGGCACTTCATCATACACTTAGTGGGGCCGTTATTAAGTTTAGTTAGTTAGCCATGTGATCACTTAAACTAATCTCGAAAACAATCTTATGTGCTGGTAAGATCAGCATCCATGTAGGACAACATTTAACATGACTGGGGTATAATTAAATCAATTGCAATTAATCAATTTAGAGAAGTGGGTCCAGGTGTCAACTTACACCAACCAAAAGGATATAATCATAAAATCAAGAAATGTTTTGATTAGGTATTAAAACTGTGACATGTAAATTGTTCAAAATATTTTTTTCCGTGAATTCAGTTTGTTTTTTAATTTGATTATTTTAGATTGAATTTGTGGGAGTATTCACTATTATACTAATTAATTATTAGATGTTAGCTAAATTTTTTGTTTAGATGATGCAAGTAATGATTGAATTAAAGCAAACAAATAAAAAAAACATATAAACATTTAAAATATATTATTTAGTTACAAAAAAAACTTTGGAAAATATTAAAGTTATTAAGTATATTTAATAGTGTTTTTGTGAAGAATTTATTTCCACGATTAAATAAAACTATACACAGTTGTACAGTGAAGATAATTAGATAATGGATTCAAGTATAAGCTACCAATAACCCAAGTAAAAAAAATTGTTTCCTTCAAATTGATTGGTTGTTTGGTGTTAATGAAAACAAAATTATGTCTTAAAATGCAATATCTGAATGTGAAATATACTCTCAGTTTGATGGATTTATAATCTATTTTAGGATAAAACCATATAAAGTTTTAATAACATGCATTTGATTTGAGTGACCATAATATTATAAAGTTGTATTATTTTAGTCTTTTGTTTGTCCAAATATACCTTTCATCAACCTATGTATGTACAGGAAGAGGAAGATTAGCTGAACTCTTTTAATAATATTTATACTTTTATTTTTGGCTTGGCAATCGTGGCAAATGGCAACATGATGTTGTGTTTATTCAAAAATTATTTATTTTTGTTGCTTACAAATCTCTGTAATTAGCTTTTATTTTCCATTGTTCAATGTTCCCCCACCCTTATTGCAAATACTTGTGAAACATAACATCGAGAACATTTTCGTTCTCTCTCCGTCCCTTCTGAAACCTAATAGAAATATAATGCAAACATGATGCAACCTGAAGAAAGAAAGAATATTCCAGAACAATTTCTTTTGAATTATATAACCGAAAATAAAGCTCCTTTATTAATTTAGTCCACTGTAATGATCCACAAAACATTAATCTCGCTAAAGTTCCCTCGATTTAAAATCTTGTAATAAAGCAGTCCACATGTTAATCTATCAAGTTTAAGTTATAATAATTCTGGGTCAAATGTTTATCAAATAAAAATATATTAGTTCAGAATAAGTGAACTCACATATGAATAAAATTAAATCCTGACCATTGTCATCATCACGCCGGGCTCATAAAGAAGATCCTTACAAGTGACTCCACAATGTAGGACTCAACAACAACTCACAACAACCCCCTCCAAAACATCTCCCTACAACAGTGGCATTCAGTGGTTTTTCATATAAAGGGCAATTATATATGAGTATTGCAAAAATTAAAAATGTATAATATGATTATTGTAGAAAGGTAATACAATAAATTATACTATCAAAAACTAATATTGTTATTAATTTTTCTTATTTGTAATTTAATACATAAAAAAATAATTGGAGAGTGAGGGTTGAAATTTACAAGTGTCCCCCCCCCCCCCCNCCCCCACACACTTTTTTTTTAGGTTGGGCTCATTTCACGTCAAATCACCTAATGCCATATGCCCTTAAATGTCATCAGATGTCCGTTATTTTTTTTCATGTGTAGATATACAAGCAATAGTTAGTTTTTTTGGTGCATAAATTTCCCAGGGTACCATTTTGAAAAACATATGTTTCTTGCTTTCAGTTTTCGTCCAATAAGGATGATGACTTAAAATATGCATAGTGTTATTATTTATTAACCAATTTTGTGTCAAATTAAAGCTTATGTTTATTACTTTAAAACACAATTCAAGCATTTTAGATAAATATTATTTCCTATATTATAACTAATTTTTTTCTATATGTTGGATTAATTATGGCTTCTAGACCACAGAAATCAAACTCTAGCTTAAAATATATTTTTTTCATCCAAATACAAAACTGTAGACTTGTTGAATTGGTTCATTCCTTCATGAAGAGTGTAACTAAGTAGGCTCAAATGAACAAACATATGCAAATTTTTCTGAACTTAGTGAACGTAATCAAGAAACCATGAAACTTAGAACACCCTGTGCTTTTTTTAATACAACTATGCTCTCATCACTTAAATGTTTTCTTGTCAAATTTGGAAGGCAAACAAAGAGTATGTTGAGATTAATTCATGCAACATGGAAAAAAAAAAAAAAATCTAGAAAGTTTTTGGAACCAGTTACTCTTTGTGTTTCAAAACAATACCATTATCTTAAACTCATTACAGGAACAAAACTTTGTATTTTTTGTAGAAAATGGGTGATTTTAAATATTGTGCATACACCTACAAATGAAAATAATAGTTTATCAGATAGTGATATATCATTCTGAGCTTTCATTATTTTATCTAGAAAAATTTAATCAAAGCTGTGAACCAATAGGAAATTCACCTGTTAAAATAACAAAAAGAAGTCAAACTGATAGATCTACATTTTGAAAAATAAATCTCAAAGGATAGCAAATAACATTTTCAGAAGTAGCCAGTAAGATCTAGGAATTAATGCTCATTCTTCTAGCTCGAGTTATATAGCATAATATAAGTAATATCATGTCTATTTTGGTTTTTTCATTTCATTTTAGATTGCTTATTAAAATGTATCATCATCATGTCCCAACGCGAGTTTCCCAGGTGTGGTTAGTGATTCTTCTCCATCTCACCCTGTTTTAGTACAGTTCATTCTCACGGATAGTACCGCAATATTGTCCTCGTTCCTCTGTATCTTTCTTCACTTTCTCTATCCATTGCATCCTTGATCTACCAACTGGTCTTGTCCCGTTTACTTCCATTTCAGGATATTGTCTTGCTCTGGCTGATTTTAGATCAAAGTCTGTGATTGTCTCATTCCACTCATCGAGCGTCTCCTCCAATTCTTCCACATTCTCTCCCCAGATCATTATGTTATTGTTGAAGCTTTAAGCATCAGTATCCCATCTATATCTTTGTTTGATTTTCCTTGTTATTTCCTTCATTACTAAGATGAACAGTAGTGATAGACATGTCTAGTTTCAAACCACTCGCTGTTTCCATTTCCAATCTGCACACAACTCTTGCACTTCCTGATCTTTTGGATTAGTCCCTTTGGACACTCCAAAATCTTGTGTCTTGGTACAATGTCAATGTCAATGTCTATGTCTCAGAAGACAATGTTAACATTCTTGTCCTTCTCCCAGTACTTATCTAGCAACATTCTTGTGTCAAAAATCATGTCAGTGGTTCTCCTATCCTTGCTGAATCCATATTCTTCCTCTTCTAATTGTGGTTCTATGTGTACCTATATTCTTTTTTCAATGATCTTCTATGTTTATAAGATATTTAATTAGTTGTATTTTTTTTTTCAAACCTAATATGTTGTCACAGCATATTATTTTTGTAATATTGAAAATACATTAAATAATTAGGACCCGTTTGATCAGCAATATAGCAAATAAGCCTAGCCTAAACTTTTTTATGACTGATTTTCAATCAAAATACCATCTACTGTTTTTAAATTAAGGCTCATATTGAATTCATGGATAAGAACACGTAAATTAAGCACAATAAGTAATCTCACACCCGTCATTAATGTATTCAAACAAATTGTAGTTATATTATAATTCCTAAGCCACAAAAAAAACTTTTTTTTTCCAAGAAAGTTTATGCAATTCTTTTATTGTATTTAAAATATTAAAAGTTTGATATCTGTGTTTTGGAAATCATAATCAATTTAACATCTGAACAATAAATAATATAGATTAAGATTAAAACATAGTTGTGATTTTGTAGATAATACTTAACTAAAATGTTTGAATTATGTTTTAAACTATTAAACATTAACTTTAGTTTTACACCAAAAAGAAGAAATGTGTATATGAATAATCAAGCTTTGAATATTTTAAGTAATTACAACTCACTTCAGAGTTAAACTGAAAGCTGAAAATGTATGTTTTTCAAAATGGCACTCAGGCGCCATTTGTGCATTGAAAAGTCTGAATTTTTTTTATAGCTATAAGTAGAAACAGATGCCCTTAAATCTCATATTTCCTTTATTTTTCCTCATCTAAATATGTAGCTATATAGTTGTGTGTGTGGAATAAGCCTCTGGCGAGTAGCATTTTGCATAATTTGTCGAACCATAAATATAGGTACCAAGTGTTTTATTTTATTTGGAAACACATATCTACTTTGTTTCAAATGCTTGAAGAGTGAATTTGTGAGGAGTGTATATATAGAAGTTAATGATATTTTTAGTAATAATTATAAAATATAGAGTTCAATAAGTGAAAACATAACTTAAAAAGATTGTTTTATTTAAAATGCTACAATTAATTGTTAAATTACTTATATACAGTACCTACCATAAAAATACATTTTTCAAAAATAATATATTTTGTCTGATACAAATATAGCAGCTTTATTTGGTGTCAAAAGTTACATGACATGTTTATAAAAAAACATATTTTTAAATTGTTTAAGTCTAAAATATATTTCATAAAACATCTAAGTATTTTTTTAAAAGTGTTATGTACTTTTATCTCCTTTGTACCAATCACCAATACAACAAATTGTATATATTTAATGAACACAGATTAAATCAAAACATTGAAAGTGTTTTTTATAACTATTTTAAATGAATTAATGTTTAAGTCAAAGATTGGAGTGTTTACGGATTATATGTGTCTTAAGGTGAAATTTGTGTTTGACTCTATACTCGCAATGTGGACATTTCCACTGTGGCGCAATGCCACATTCCGACCGTTGGTGCCTGTAGAGAGATTCCTTCCATTGGTAGGCTTTATCACAGTTTTGACAAGGAAACATTACTTTTTCTGAATGGCTAAACCCTGAAGATATTTGACTTAATGTTTCAAATGAAAGGATGGATTGAAAATCACTTTCAGGTTGAATATCCCATTGTAGCCCTAAAACAAACAAAATAAACACAAATTAAGTCACAAACTATTCAAAATATGGAATTAATACCATAAACTAAACTAAATAAAATGAACATAAAATTTTATTGTTGTATAAACCATTATACTTTAACAATGTGTAATGTTTCAAAGTGAATTTTTTTATAGGATTGTTTAAAATGAATGATGATTTATGTTAGTTTCCAGCCAGTAGCCTATTTCACAATCGTATTAGTTTTAAAGCTAATGTTTATTAACATACTACTATAGTAATTATTATTGCTAATAAATTGTGTTTCACAATCATTCTTGAATCTTCATAAGTTTCACCAGTTAGTCTAATACTATTGGTTATTAGTCAAATGTTTGATTTTATGGCTATTTTTGTTGAATGTTTAGCTTGTTTACTGATTGGATAGTTTGTTAGAAATAGCAAAGAAGACAAACAATATAATTTTAACTTGATTCAGATAATATTCATAATGAAAATTACAATGTCTTAGCTTAGTTTTGTAAATAATAATGATGTTCAAACACACATACTGGGTCCCATTATTTTAATGTTCAAATATTCAGTAATTCTACAACACAATATTCATACAGCTCTAATATATTATTTTCATAATATAATAATGTGTTGGTAAAAATAAAATGTTAACAACACTTTTACTTTGGACAAACATAAAAACGTATGTGGTTCAAGAGAAAGTTGTAATCAAACTGTAGTAAAACATTGCACCGGTAGCCCTTGAAGGTTTTGTCTTGATCTTGGATTATGTTTTCTTGGTTATTTGCTGAGCAGTATTTGGATGAATCTCTCTTTTCTCTTGTTATCTCGCTCTGAAAATGTTGCAAAATGCTGTGCATGTTTTAAACATGTTTGATGAAAATTAATAGTTTACTTTCTCAAGTAGTTTAAAACAGAGAATTTCTCTTTTAGAATTCCTAAAGAGTTATCAATTTATTTGTATGTACATTTTTTAAGCTTGGTTAAATCGTGTGACTGTTGATTATTCCGGGTTCAGGAAAGCTGGAGATACCTGCTAGTTTAATTCAGTGAAATAATTTGATCTTTCTAAGAATTCTATCATAGTGTATACTCAGAGGCCATTCTGAATTTACATAATAAATTTATATCTGCTCCACAAAATTCTGGCAATGATTTCTAAGTCTGTCAACGAATGCTACTTCGTACTCTTTTGGAGAATCAGTTTTTAATATTAAGTGAATTAGATTGAAAATAATCAAAAATATTTAAAATCATACAAATATTAGGATAATTTATTTTAACTTACAGAAGCCATTAAAACAAACATTTAAATAACAACAAATAACATTCTGGCTGTATCTTCGTCTGATACAAGGAAAACAATTAGTTCAACATTTGTTAAAGTATAATATTAAAATTGTCTTACTGTATTTTTGAGATGTGGATGTATTTTAATGTTTTAAATTATATTTGTAGCAACTTAAATAGATAAAGTGATAATTTAAGAGGAGTTTTAGAAAACCTAATGCATAAATTAACGAATAAAACAAATTAACAAAAACTATAAAATCCTAATGTTCATATTAGAACAACTTATCTATGTGTGTTTAATGCTGTTTGAAATAGATTTGAATTTAGATTTTTAGTTAATTCTAAGCACTTTATTGTAGCTTATAAATATTTTACTATTGTTTAGAAATTGATAGATTATCACCTTGATATTTTTTGGTCGATAAATATGAACCAAATATCCATTTTTTTAATGTTTAGACACCCCCAAGGGAAATGTAGGGCCTCTATAAATAAAATAGACATGTAACAATACATATTGAGGGAAACCATATAGATTTATTTAATATATTCCTCAACTGCAGATAATTTAATTATTTTAATATAATTTTATTTGCAATCTAACTACTATAGCTGAAAATACATATAACTGAATATACAGTGCTACATAAAATAAGATTTCAACATTCCTACTGTTGTATAAATCACCTCCATTTTTAAATGAGGCTGCCTGGTCATGCACTGTACCAAGTGAAACAGGGCACATTGGGTTAATGGAAAAATTACTATTAAAACCAATTTTGGAGACAACCGCTTGCAGGAATCAAACACTAATATCTGTGTTAACTATCAGAAATATGTAAACAATTAACAGAAATACACCTTAAATAACAAACACAAATAGGTACTTGACATTAGTTTTTAAAAAACTCACAAAATAGTCTTAAGCACCCATAATCGACTTCAATACCATTAGCATTAATTTATTTTGGTTGTGAACATCAATGCTAACTAAATCATGAAAACGTGTATTGATAAGTGTAACTAAATGCGTTGAAATGGCAAGCATGAGCAGAATAATATATTTTTAAAATTATAAACACTCATGGAATCAAAATAAAGGAGCCAAAATCTAAAACCCAAATTGAAGGTGTTCAAGAACACTCATGGAATCAAAATAAAGGCGCCAAAATCTAAAACCCAAATGAAGGTGTTCAAGTAGGTTATTATTTCTGTTAAACGTCTGTCATTGAGTAACAGCAAAACCTGTCATTTTTTAAAAATTAATGTTGCCTAAATCATTGGTCAAGCTGTGCAGTGACATTCTTGAATTTATGGTTTGCTGGATTTATGTTGTCTATGCTAAAGTTGGGAAACTAGCATTATGTATTGGTACCTACATAAAATAAAGTATTTATAAAACTAACTTTATTAACCCCTTGACATACTTTGACAAGCAGGGCTCATCATAACTTAGTACGCCACACATACACTTTGATAAGCAGGGCTCGTCATAACTTTGTATGGCACACAAATATTTTGACAAGCAAGATTTGCACATTGTGTTCTTGCTTATACTTCAGAGTTGGCAGTAGCTGCATGGATTAAACATGGCGGTTATATTTCTTATATTTCAAACAAACGTTTTGTTTATTTTAGTGTATTTTTTAGTTATTTTTTTATTATTTATTTCATGAATAGCAGGTGTTACCTCCATAGACCACAAGAGCAGTATAAGTAGAACTTGCAATTGTATTCATTATATTTCAATCAAAACTTTCACATGTTTTTTTTCCCCCTTTCTTTACTAAGAAGTGTTACTCAATTATAAGTACAGTCAAGCTATTAAATGTTATCAACTAGTAAACAGAAAGATTCTCGGCCTAAAAACTGGCTAACTGATGAAGAAATGACACCAATACTTTATGATTCTGATAATGAAAATGATTTAGTAGATACTAGTGATAATGAGAAAGTAGATTTTTCTAATGATTGTTATAGCAAAAGTGTAGAACTAACTGAATGTGTCAGAAATAATAACATAGATAGGTCTTCTGAAATTGATAGATTTTTTTTAACAGTAGTGATTCAGACAATCAAACAAATGTAGACAAAGTCAAATTATTGAGGAAAACAACACTTTATGGGGTTGATCAACACTATGCTTTATAAATAATTATATATTATGTATGAATTTGATTTTTCTTGAACAAAGTATATACAGTCCAGTAAAGTAATCTTTGGCAATAATAGTTATAAGTTGCTATGGTAAAAACACGCAGATTGTGGAAGAAGGGGTAGAGATATAAACTGAAGGATATGGGGGGAATAATATAAGTGGGAGGGGAGTTAAATGTTAATGTTGGTGTAAAACATAGTCAGGCTAAATGGTAAGTCAAAGGGTTAAATAGTAAGCAACACAACTATACATAAATAGATTTGTATGAATCTAAAGTAAAAAAACACTTCTCATACTTACTTAATCTATGGCATTAGGAACGCAAAAGTTTTTTTTAGCACCACGTCTTACTACCTGACTCAAAAGTTCATTGCCGCACTTGCAAAAGTATGCCCCCTATCCCGATCTTAAGCTAGTTATATCCAGTCCACCTCATTACACCCCATCTCCCTCAAGTACATTCTAATGTTATCCTCCCATCTGTGTCTAGGTCTTCTCAACAGACTTTTCCCATTAGGTTTACCAGTGAATACCTTAGACACGGTTTTAGATTCTTCCATGCCCTACACACCGTAATATGTGAGATGTGATTATCCTAACAATGTCAGGTGATGATTACAGGGAATTTAACTCATCTTTATGTAACCTCCTCAATATCTTCATCCCTTCCTATTTCTAAGTACCTTGTTTTTGAACATCCTAAACTTCTTTTCATCATTTAAGGTGAGAAATCACGTTTCACAACCATAAAAAACACCTGGTAAAATTATTGTTTTGTATATTCTGAGTTTTACATTCTTTGAAAACAGGTTATATGCTAACAACTTAATGAGTAATTGTATACATTTCCCGACTATTATTTCCTAATTTCCACTCTAATATCACTATTGCTAGTTTAAATTGTAACTAAATATTTAAACTCATTAACCCTGTCAAATGATATATTGTTCACAGTAACTTCTAAATTCCCATCCCCAATATGTGTTCTCGGTGTGATCATATACTTAGTCTTTTCAGCATTCACTTATAAAACTATTCCCTTACTGGTCTCTAATACAACTTGTTTTAATTTATTGCGATAGCTTCCTTACGTTCCTAACAAAGATAAATGAATCATCTTATGTAGAGGAATTAAAATTAATTTATAGATGATCATTTGGAGGTTACAAATAAATGGGGGTCCAATAATAATAATAATATAACAACACCACAGAAAGACTGACAATGAAAAAGCTGCTGAAAACTGTTGTATATATATCCAGCAACATGTAATTTTAAGGAAATTTATCAGAATTTGTCTTGAAAGGGGGTGGGATACAAGAGTGTGGGAAAAAAATCCACCCCATGATCACCTAGTTAGAATTTGAAAATTGACCTTCACGTCCAAAGCTAGGTGTACAAGTACTGAGATAAATTTTCAATTAGCGTTTAATTTAAAAAGCTAATACACAAAGAAAAGATTATGAGATATGCACAGTAAAATAAAATTAATTTTGAGTTTACTGAAATTCGTTTTTGACAAATCTATATCAAGTGAGCAAATGCTTTTCAAATTATGTATATTCAACTCTTTAAATAAAACTATTTAAAAATTTGATTAAATAGCCGAGCTATTATATTTGTGGTTAAAGCCGCAACTAATCATCATATTCTTTAGATTGAAAAATGACACTCTAACATGAGAATCAATGGTACGATGTTCGATTCTTATATTAAAGTGTAATTTTTCAATTTAGGAAATATAAAAACAAAATCAAGTTTCCAGAAACATCTGTAAAATGGCAGACAAATTCGTGACTCTCAGAGAAAAGTGGCATAAGTCAAAAAACTGAAAAAATGGGTTTTGGCTTAGGTATATCTATATTGAGGTACTCTATGTTTGGGAAAAGTGATATAAGTCAAACTCTTATAAGTTTGCTGTTAGAAACAAAAATCCAAACGATATAATTCACTTTGGAGTTATTTGTCACAGGGAAAAATGGTACAAGTGTACTTTATGTCTCTTTTCCTGAGCATTTATTTATTTTAAGTAACAAGGAAAAGTGCTATATTTCGACTTATGTCATTTTGACCAGAAAATATTATATTAAAAGAATAGATAAAATAATCATATGTCAGCATTCATTGTTTGTTTTTTACATTGTGGTCTATAGCCCCGTGACTTTTTATTATCCATTCTTTGCGTTGAATTTATTTGATATTCAATAATATTATTTAGTTTGACAGTAATTTATATGATACAACAATACATTTTTGAACAAATAATAATTTTGTCCCACATAATGTTGAATATTGAATATTAACCGTTGGCTAAACTGTCATAATATAGACCGCCAAAAGTCATGTTCTGTTTTCTTTTTTTAATCTGCTCTGTAAACTAATTGGAGGCAGGTGTATTATTCCAGTATCGGCATGTGTTTGTGTTTGTAAACATAGTTAATATTATTATGGCAAGTAAAAGAACTGCTTTTCTGGCAAATTTAAAAGCATTAGCATTCAAGGAAAGGGGTAAGTGAAATTTTATTTGTTAATATTTGTGTTTAGTAGTTGTATTTCTATAGAATAAACTTTATTGATTATAGTGTTATATTGATGATTAGTGCCTGGCATAATAGTTTTATATTGTTTAATATTTTGTCTCAACGTTTAAATTAAATTTGTTTGTACATATTTAGTATTTACAATGTATAAATCTTCAATTTTATCTAGTCAAAGAACGGTATTAGATATAGTTTAACAGAATCACATATTTTTGCTGATTAAAATATTCTTGATAGAGTAATTAAATAACTATAACTTATTGTTAAAATGGTTTTGTTCCTTTTTAACTGTAACAAAACTGTATATAACCATATTAACGTATTGTGACATTATTCTCCCTATAATTTATTAGGAATAGTCACCTATAACTAGAAAACTTACATTAAACTATAAACTATATATATATTATAAAGTTTATGTTGAATGTCTGCTATGTTTAACTGGTGTATGCCTATTATGTTTATAATTTATAAAAATTATTAAAATTTGCTAAGTGCCAACACTTTATTAGCAAACAAACAAAATTTATAAGGTTTCATTGTTGCAGGATATGATGGCACTACTCAAAGTACTGTCACTTCAAGTGAGGTAGTAACAAGTTCAATTGAAGTAGGTGAACGATCAATACACAACTTACACACAAATGGAACTGGATCACCAAAACAAATAGACCTATTAGACTTAAATTCGATAATATTAGATTCGGATGACTCAGTAAAAGATCCAGATTTTGTTGTCAATTCTTATTTGAGTGACAATAATTATTCAAACATAGATTCAGATATTTCAGATGACAGTTTACTGTATGTAAAACGAAAAAGAACAACTCCTTATAATATAGTATGTTGTCATTAATTTCTATAATACTGATTGATACGCTTGTGTATATTAGGACTGTGCAAAATAAATTAGAACACATAATATTATATAAATAAAATTTAAAAAAATTAAGCAAGATCCAATTCTCAAACGCCAATAATGTGTTTAATATAATGGCATAGTATTGGGAAAAATGACATAAGTCAACTTGATGCTTTGACATAAGTCAATAAAAAATGGCTAAATGAAGTTTTTAAGTATTTTCATGTAGTTTAATCGAAAATACACTCCTTTAAACCAAATATGTTGTCCTTAAATTGAAAAATAAATTTATAATATGCACATGGAGTAATAGTCAAAATAGCTAAAATCTTTGACGGCGCTTTCTGAACATTTAACCTTTTTGACTTATATCACTTTTCTCTGAGGGTCACGAATTTACATTCCTAGTGTAAGGAATTCAATATTTTCTTATTTTAATTCATATCCATAGAACATCTTTGTAAACTAGAAACATGATTTTATCCATACCAAATCTCACCACCCATTTGAGCTAACCAAAATCTTCCATTTTTGTGTAACCACCTTCTCAGGGAAATAATAATCAGGAAGTTATAAGAGAACGATGATTTTATTGAAAAAAATAAATTATATTTTTATACAATAACAGTATTTATACATAGTGACTAAACTCAGCCATCTCGTGGCTTCCAGAAGGGATAAGAATAACTCTAATTTTGAATTGAAACAACAATGCACTACTCACAAGTCAAGATTCAAAGTAACCTAAACCTAAACCTCAACTGTTCTCCCATCTGGTGAAAGTAGCTTGAACAATCAAGAGCTTCCAAAGATAGTGTAACAAACTATTAAATTTCAACAACTGTGCCATCTTGTGACAACAATATTATTACTATATAATAACAAGACATACTCTATTTATAAGAGCCCTTCCTTCTAGTAGCAATAACATGCACTATGGCAACATAGTAGTTAGGATATATAATGGCATAAATTAGAAAAGCATCATGCCAACAAAATATACTCCGAAGCATTAAAGTTAGATAATACAATAGCGAATATTTAAATGCTCCGCTTCCCCATAAAAACAAATGTTACACTGAAGTAATTAAAGTTATAAAGTAGGATACTGGCTAAATAAGGCTGCGCCCTCTTCATGTACCATATTAATAGTTTAAGCGCTCTGCTTTCTTATTACAACAAAATGTAAACCTTAGAGTTATAAAGTTATAAAACGTCATACCAATAATTTAAGCGCTCTGCTTTCTCATTAACAAAATGTAAATTTTAACTTATAAAATTGAACACTACCCAGACATTAATTACTTGGCAAATGACGTTAACTAATAATCAGTTAGATGGTAATAGCTTAAGCGAGAGCCCAATCAAACGCTATCCGCCAATAAGCAAAACAAAGTTATGTTAGCATCGAGGATAAACTTAGAATCCCCAATAAACAAAGTTCTAATTGAAACATGGCTAACCATTAGGTATGCTAATACCAAATATAAATTATGATCCCATAATACAGATTTAAATTATATACCCAAATAAATAATTTAGAAACAATCCCATAATTTAGCTGAGAGGGAATTTTGAATAGTTGAAGTTAAGCCCTAGCCTAAGTTTCAGCTCTCACCTCATGCTAAGCCAATGATACAATAAATATTGATACCAACAAAACATCGCCATATATAGCGTGCACACAAAACAATATTCCGACATCCGAAAGGGAGTAAAGGGGGGGGGGGG